>VZQC01007830.1:22643-71482 GCA_009823505.1 Rhizomys pruinosus | reverse complement strand
TTGAGGTGTTTCTCAGACATCTCTAATTCCTCACTTGTGAAGTCTCTGTTCAGTTCTTTGCTCCATCTATTGAGTGGGTCATTTGTTTTCTTTTTTCTTTGTTTTTTGAGTAGTTTATACATTCTGGAAATCAATGCTTTGTCAGATGTATCTGCAGTGAAGGTTTCCTCCCACTCGGTGGGATTTCTCTTCACTTCCTTGATTGTTTCTTTTGATGTACAGAAGCTTTTGAGTTTGATGAGGTCCCATTTGTCAATTGTCGACCTTAATTTTTGTGCAGCTTCTGTCTGATTTAGGAAGTCTTTTCCTATGCCTATGTCTTGTAGTCTGCTGCCAACTTTTCAGACTACAAGACATAGGTGCACAGTCTTTTTAAAAAAGAAAGATGGTTTACTTGAACAAAAGTGATCACATTTGAGAGATCATTAATGCCCTTGAAGTGGGTTTTGTGGATGTGAAGGAAATGGTGAGAATTTGAACTGTTCCCTTATTACAGTATTGAAATTAAGTTTACTTAATCTATCAAATCATGTTCATGCCCTGATTTTATGTACTTGTATCTATCAATAAACATTGTGAAAATAATAAATAAATAAATAAATAAATAAATAAATGTCAAAATAAAACTAAATTTAAGAGTTTAGGCTTTTATTTGCTCAGGTGATCATAATGCTGGCAGAGTCATGCTGCAGCTTCTGATGCAAGTGTAAAGCCATATCAACTGTATACTTTTAATGTTCCATCTAAGTTTCTCTCAGTGAAGCACTTAATCATCTAGATAACTCTAGAACCAAATGCTAAGTTTTGTCCATAAATACCTAGTTTGAACACTAGCAAACATGTAAATTTTTGCAAATTATTTAAACCTTCTGAATCCCAAATATTTTCAACTTCAAAATAAATAAGTACAAACAACAGTATGCAGGTAACTAAGTGGAAAATAAAAGGTTACAGTTTATACACATAAACGTACATGCGTGTGTGTGTATATATATATATATATGCATGTAGTTAGCATGAAATAATTATTTAATATTTTAGTTTTTTAAATATTGCTGTTTTGATAATTTGAACTTTGTATTTGTGAGATGTGTCCCCAAACAAACTCAGTTTGACCTGCTGAATGCAGGGGAGTCCTTCTGCTTGGCTTTGAGCAAATTGCTTTTCACTGTGCTCAGGTTGCTGTCTCCCTAATGGACAATAAGTTGGCTAAGCTATGCAAGCTCCTTCTTCTTTTTGCTGGCAGTGTCCAGCATGCTAAGGGCACAGACACTCCTACATACCACATCTGCTGAGTAAACTGAACACTTAACCTTCAAGCAGCATGGATTGACTTACAAATACTTAATTTAAGGGTTTGGAGAAGTGGCTCAGAGGTTAAGAACACTTTCTGCTCTCACAGAAGACCCGGGTTCATTCCCAGCACCAAGATGTTGGCTAACAAACTTCTGTAAATACAAGTTCTGGGGATACAGTGCCCATTTCTGACCTCCCTGGGCATTGCACGACTTGAGTGCACATACCTACTTTCAGGCAGTATACTCATAAACATGAAATAAAAATAATACATAAAATTAAAAAAGAGAAAGTCTAATTTAAAACAAAAGATCTTGGCCAAGAGCAGAAATTTAAATATTATTTTAATTTATAAGAGTCATTAGTTTCATAAAATGTACCTGTTTTTTATGTTGTTGCATGGTTTTGTTGTATAATTTGTATAATATATAGACTAAAATGAAGAAAATTTATAGATGTTACACAATCCATGACATACATATACTGATTCTATGTAATCTCCCTAAAAGTCAGTGAAAGCCTTGTAAGACCCTCATAGCCTATCAAATCTTGTCATCTTGATCAGATAATGCATAAATGAAATAGCCTAGTCACATTTGCTAAATTTGAGTTCATCTTCTATAGCAAAAGCATCTTATCCTATTATTTGAGTTTTTTTTTTTCATAACATGATGCATGGTTAATTTCATTTTCAAAATTGATTAAACCACCTGATTGATTGCAGTGATTACTTTTGTTGTCTTGAACATGCAGATAACATTTGTAATTCTTATTAAAAGTTGATTAGTATTTAATACTGTTAGTCTTGTTGAATGTTGCATAATAAATTTTAAAACTGAAACCTGCATGACCAATTACTAAATATAAATAAAAATTAAATCACATTTTCAAGTGCTTAAAAATTTAAAGGCATAGTCTTTAGTGTTAAGAGAAACCTGAAAAACAGTCTCACTAAAGGCAGCATCGGTGTAGTCTTAAAGAAAGCTTTGCATCTTCTTTTTGGATATCTTTATGATTTTAAATTGAGAATGAATATAGCCTTTCTTGTCACAAATGTGCTTGTAACATTGGAGTTTACACAACTTAAAACTGTGTACTTATTTAGGTGGGGTTTTGCCTAATGACTGGATCTGTGGTTGAAAATACCTTGAATTTAGATGTGTATGCTTACTGTGTATAGCCCAATCTACTTACATATAATCTCTTGAGGCTTTGGTGAAAATATTTAACTGTATTTTAAAGTAGATTCTAAGCAAATGGAATCCAATTTACTGTGACTGATTGTAGAAAATGCTATCATCTCTGAAAGAACAGTTATTTCTTCCACTTGTTGAAGAGTTCTCAGAAAATAATAAAATGCCATAGGAAAGGACTTCTGGAGAGTATGGTAGGAGGTGACTGTTGTTTTGGACTGAGATCTCTGATGTCACCAGAGCAGAGCACTGCTCCTTCTTCTCAAGCTCAAGGATGATTATTTGCTGGAGAATACATGCATAGCATACATTAACATTTGACACCGAGGAAAGACAAACTGCAGACTACCCTGAGAATCTGTTAGAATGCTGATTTTGATGTTATGCAGAGCCTG
Source organism: Rhizomys pruinosus (assembly GCA_009823505.1). Taxonomy (NCBI): domain Eukaryota; kingdom Metazoa; phylum Chordata; class Mammalia; order Rodentia; family Spalacidae; genus Rhizomys; species Rhizomys pruinosus. The sequence goes on along the minus strand of VZQC01007830.1, from coordinate 68,598 downwards.
TCTGAACCAGCAACTTTACATCTCATAGCCCATGATTAGAAAGTATAAAGCGTATCACTCTTTTGACAGTACAGAGTAGAGATTAGTGGGAATGTCGTGTAGTACAGGGGAGTGTCAAGTCCACAGGGAAAAAAAAAACAACAAAAAGGAAAAGAGGACACGTACCAGGAAAATATAGCTCAATCAGGAATGGAAACCAAAGAGCTGAAGGGGGCTTTCCAAGGCAGTCAGTGGGGACTCCAACATGGACAGGGGAATTTCTTGCCTTTTGCATCCATTTCTAGCTACAATAAACTAATACCAAACACAAATCCTCCAGCTTATTCCAGCCTTTCATCCCTGGTCATATCCTCAGAAAACTCTGTTATGCTATAGCACACTAGCCCTTCTCTTTGAACTACACCGTTGAAAGATACTCCAGTGATACAACTTACATCATTGGAAAACAACCAAATGTATATTCTACCTATGAAACTGACTCCCAGATAAGAGAGCAATGATTATCATGGACTATTTAGACTGGGAATCTAGGACCTCCAAGTAAGTTTCAGCAGTGCTGTTAAGTTTTATCTACATATCATGTAAGTTTTAGATCTCAATTTTTTTATTGTATTTTATTTTATTTATTTATGTGTATGAATGTACTGTCTGCATGTAGGTTTGTGCATCCGTGTCATGCAATGCTGCAGAGGTCAGAAGAGGGTGTCGGATTCCCCTGGAACTGGAGTTCTCCCGGACTTGGAGTTACAGACTGTTCTCAGCTGCCATGTGGGTGCTGGGGATCGAACCCGGGTCCTCTGCAAGAGTGGTTGGCACTCTTAACCGCTAAGCCATCTCTCCAGCCATTTTTTTTATTTTTTTAACATTTTTTATTTATTGTATTTGAAGGGATTCACAGTATAAGAGCACAGTTGTCTTCAGATCACATTGACATTGCTCAGTTTGCATACAATCAGGTAATTGGTGCCAGCATCCACAGATGAGTGATACCATTCGTCATTTGTTTTCTGGGACTGTGTTACTTCGCTCAGCATGATATTTTCTAGCTCCAGCCATTTACCTGCAAAGTTCTTGATGTCATCTTTCTTTACTGCTGCATGGAACTCCATTGTGTAGATGTACCACATTTTCTCTATCCACTCATCATTTGAGGGGCATTTGGGTTGGTTCCAGCTCCTTGCTATTGTGAAGAGAGCTGCAATAAACATGTCTGTGCATGTATCTCTGCAATAAGATGAGTCTTGTGGGTTCCTGCCCAGGAGTGGTATGGCTGGGTCAGATGGCAAGTTCATTCCAAGTCTTCCAAGGGTTTTCACACTGCTTTCCATAGTGGCTGTATCAATTTGCATTCCCACCAGCAGTGGATGAGTGTTCCTCTTTCCACACAATCTCTCCAGCACTTGGTACCATTTGTTTTCTTGATCCTGGCCAGTCTTATTGGAGTAACCCGGGGTGAGAGGATATCTTAGAGTGGTTTTGATTTGCAATTTCCTTATATAGTGCTGTTGAACATTCTTTTTTTTTTTAATTTTTTTTCTTAATTATTTATTCTTCTTGTATGCAAATGTAATGTTGCCTGTAGGTTTGTGCACTCGTCATGCAATGCCGCGGAGGTCAGAATCGTGTCTCGGATTCCCCTGGAACTGGAGTTCTCATGGAATTGGACGTTTCAGACGTTCTCAGCGCCATGTGGGTGCTGAGAAAAAAAAAAAAACCCTGGGTCCTCTGTAAGAATGCCCAGTGCTCTTAACACCTAAGCCATCTCTCCAGGACCTGAAAAACTTCTTAAGATGTTTTTCAGCCATCTCTCATTCCTCACTGTTGTGAAGTCTCTGTTCAGCTCTTTGCTCCATCTTACTGAGTGGGTCATTTGATTCTTTCTTTCTTTGTTTTTTGAGTAATTATCTATTATGGAAATCAATGCTTTGTTAGATGTATCTGGGTGAAGGTTTCCTTCCACTCTGTGGGATTTCTCTCATTCCTTGATTATTCTTTTTTTTGATGTACCAGCTTTTGAGTTTTAATTACGTCCCATTGTCAATTGTTCAACCTTATTCTCTGTGCTAGATGCTGTCTGATTTAGGAAGTCTTTTCCTATGCCAATATCTTGTAGTGTGCTGCCAATCTTTTTCTTCTATCACCTTCAGAGTTGTGGTTTCACATTGAGGTTTTAATCCATCTGGAGTTGAGTTGTCTTAGGGTGAAGGTAGGAGGTTTAATTTACTCTAAAGTGGTGATTGATTTTTGTCACCACCAATTGCTGAAGATGCTGTCTTTTTTTCATTGTTTTTTGGCTCTTTTCAAATATGAAGTTGGCTGAAATTGTATGTGCTCAGATTTGGATCTTCAGTTTGTTCCATTGGTCAAACAGGTCTGTTTTTGTGCCAGTACCAGCGTTTTTATGACTATAGCCCTGTAGTATAGTTTGAAATCTGGTATATGACACCCCCCCCCCCTGTATGCTCTTTCTCATCAGGGTTGTTTTGGCTATCAGGGTCTTTCGTTTTTCCCAATGAAATTAAGGACTTTTTTTTTCCAAGCTTGTAAAGAAACTCTGGGGATTATTTGGGATGGATGCATAAATCGTAACAAAGAGTGGGGGAGAAGGACATTACTGTATTAATTTCCCAATCCATGAGCATGAGAGTTTTTCCATCTTCTGATTGTCTCTTCTAATTCTCCTTCGAGGATTTAAAATTTTGTTGTTGTAGAGATATTTGGCATCTTTGGTTAGGTTTGTTCCTAGGTATTTTATTGTTTTGAGGTATTGCGAGTGGGAAAGTTCCCTTGATTCCTTCTTTAGTTGCTTTTTTTGTTAAAATGGTTCTCATTTTGTACTTTACTAGATTATTGTATCTCTGCACTTTGCTGAAGCTGGTAATTGTTTTCTGGAGTTTTCTGGTGGAGTTTTTAGCATCCCTTAAGTAAAACAATCATATCATCAGCAAAAGGGATAGCTTGATCTCCTCTTTTCCAATTAGTACTCCTTTAATTTCCTTTTCTTGCCTTACTGCCCTAGCATGTGTTTCAAACACTATATTGAAGAGGAGTGGTGACAGGGGGCAGCCTTGCCAGGTTCCTACCTTTAAAGGGAATGCTTCTGTCGTTTCCCCATTTAGGATGATATTGGCTGTGGGTTTCCTATATATGGCCTTGATTACTTTGAGGAATGATCCCTCCAATCCAATTCCCTCTAGGACTTTAAGCATGAAGGGATGCTGGATTTTGTCAAAGGATTTTTCTGCATCAATTGAGATGATGGTGTGGTTTTTGTCTTTCAGTCCATTTATATGCTTGATGATATTTATTGATTTTCGTATGTTGAAACATCCCTGCATCTCTGGTATGAATCCAACTTGGTCATGATGGATGATCTTCTAGATGTGGGTCTGTATGCCATTTGCCAGAATCCTGTTTAGAATTTTCGGAACAGATGTTTGAAATCTTGTTGTTAATGTTTGTTAGTGATGTATGCAGTACAAGATAAAGCAGTTCTATGTATGTTCATTTTATAAATCTTTACCTACCCATATGTGATTCTTTTTCAGTTTCATTTTTGAGAATGTCTGTTGTAGAGCTAGAAGTCTAATTGTCCTACATTGCAAAGCTTCTAATTGAAAGGACCAGAGCTTTCTTCTGCACTACCTTTCTCCTTGCAGCAAGGAAGTCTTAAATATAGAGTTCCCATTGCAATAAAGTTTCTGTTTGATGAGGCTGTTCTTGGAGTCCTTCCTTCCACAGCCTCGGGACCTTCTGCTTGGTCTGAGTTTCTTCCTTTAGAGAGAACCCCTCTTCTCATCTGTTGGAGGAGTTCTATTTTTCTTTATTTTTCTTTTTTTTTTCTTTCACCTCTAGATGTGTTCTTTCAGAAGGAAGTCTTACAGAACTGAAAATCTCATCACCATTTTATTGCTCTACTTTATTAGCTTCTTAATGTTTTGGACTGTTGTGGCTTTTACTCACTAGTGGTAGAATATGATGTCTTTCCTTGTATATTACCCTGCATGAACCCTTAGGTCATAAATCAGTACCATTCTTCAGTTAAGAGTAGGGAGAGGAAGAATTTGGAGTTCTTTCCAAGATTGAGAACCAGAGGCACCTGGCCATCTAGTCCCAACACGATGTAAAATACAAATGAGATTTCAAAGTTGTTTTGTTTTACTGGGAAATGTATTTTAAAAACTGAGGCTTCATTTTCATTTTAACGTCTTTATAAAAATGCAGTAGCAAAATGGCTCTGGGGGAAGGTCCAAACAAGAGTTCCTTTTCTCTTTTGCACCATGCTTTTTATTCCAAATCTGTGGTATTATACAAGCTTCAAACATACAGCATAATTATAATCTCCTAAATGTCATTTAACCATATCATCAGGATGTTTCAAATATGAAATGGTGAAAGGAACCATCTATTTACAGTCTACTGCTCATGTATTGTAGGTGCAAAAACTTGTGAATATTGTTCAGTGTCTTAAGAAATTGTGCAAGAGAAAAGAATGCATTGTAGGTGCCAAAGCCATGGAAACACAGTTTTAATTGCATTAGCTCTATAGAGTTTGTATCCATTTACTTGTAATTCAGTCCACTTTTTTGGGGGGGGGTCTTTTTGAGACAGGGTCTCCCTGTAGTCCCAGCTGTCCTGGAACTCACCAGGCTGGCCTCGAACTCACAGAGATCCGCCTGCCTCTGCCTCCCAAGTCCACTTTCTTAACCCTAATGGGAGAGCATGCAGCAGAGAAACAACATAAGTAAATATAGAAGGACAATATAGTCTCTTGAAGGTAAGTGAAGACTAGGGCTATGTATCAAATAATCTCCAAAATAAATGTAAAATTAAAATTGGAACAATGTTGTAGCTTTGATCGACATTAATAAAGGTAGTAACTTCCCATAACCACATGCAGGAAGAAAAATATTTTTGAAAAAGAAAAGCCACCAAAGAGGGGAAAAATTGTAAGGGAAACAATCTACTTAACAAATTTTATTTATTTATTTATTTATTTATTTATTTATTTATTTATTTATTTTTAATTTTGTGGCTGTCCTAGAAATTGAGCCCAGGCCCATATGCATGAAAAAATGCTCTATCTCTGAGCCACATCTCCAGAAAATGACATATATTAAGAGAAGTACAGAATAATGGGAATGTAATTCCTCCTGGTGAATGTACCTTGGAGTCTGAGAAAGAGTTAAGCAAAACAACAAAAGATTGCATTGTATACCCTTCACTCTAAGGAAAACATGCAACCAACTCTCATTAGTGTAAAATCATTTGAAAAATGTTATTTTTGGCTTATATTAAATGGAGAAACCTGCCTAAAAGGTGGTAGACTATCTGTTAGACAAAATGAGACTAAATATTGAGGATTCCTGAGATGCTGAGCTCATGACCAGTCAGACAAGGTGATTGATGTTGCAAAAATTATGAAGGAAATATTGTGATTTTCTCCTGGTGGACAAATGATGCACATATTTATGCATACTGAAAGCTGTACCTTATTCTATTTGACTTTTATAATTTGAATTATTTTCTACAACAACTGATTGTTGTACTTTTATAATATAAACAGTGAGCAAAACAATAGCATGTGTTTAAGGTTTAATATATAAAATCACAGTACCTACAAGCAGAGCAGCTATGAGGTTTGCTGGGTCTGATCATCTTTCAATGTATAGAAAGACTTAACCTACCTCAAAATACAAATGAGAGTCAGGAGCACTGGAACAGTCCTTTAATTCTAGTTCTCAGGATATAGAGGCAATTGTGTTAGAATTATGGATAAGATGGCGATGTGAGTTGATTCCAATCTCAACAGATGCAAGTAGTTTTATTATCTATGAAGGACAATAAACATTCATATTGGGGGATATCTGGGATTTATATTTGGGCCCAGAACACCCCAGAAAGGGGGTCATGCTATCTTGAGTGGTGTCTTATTCTTTCCTGAGATCTGGGATGGAGAGATGGTAGAGTTCTGATAGTGGAACCAGATATTTTTTGCAAGGCTCTATCCAGTAAGGAACAAGATCTTCCAGAAAGCTGATAAGAAACCATATGTCTATTTAGAGGTATAGGCAGAAGGTCTGTGTTCTGAGATGTATTTCCCTCTTGGATTGTGGAGGAAGGTGGGCATATTATTATGTCTTTTCAGTTTTAACACTACAGGTCACGTAGGCCAAAATAATTTTCTGTTGCAAGTGAAGGCTGTTCTACTACAATAATAAATAGTCTCCTTTCTTTCCCAGCCATCTAGAACATTGTTTATAATTTTTCAGAAGGAAAGGAGTGGTGGGGGAATCTCACATAACCTATACACAATAAATAAGCTGATTAGTATCCAGACCAAACTCACTGAAACTGTTTCCTTCTGGACGGTATCCATGTAGTACAGGGAAGCAATACCTAGCTCCTCTTGAGCCAAATTATGTTCTTATGGGAAAAAGAAAGCACATTTCCATAGTTTTGTGCCTTTTTTTGGACAGAAGAAATAATCCCAAAGTAACATGTATATAATACAGAGAAGCACAAAGAAATTTGCCAGTAGGTATAGATAATGCTAATACTTTTCTGCATAAATTCAATATAAGACTAACTGGGTATTCAGTACAACCAAGAGGAGTGAACTTAAAGTTTTAGCTGCAACAGGAATTATTATAATAACAAATTTATATCTCTATAAATCTGACCAGACCTCCAGTTAACTTGCGCAAACAGTCTTATAATCACTTCTATTCTGGAAATATCCAGCACCCTTTTAAAAATATTGTATTTAATTTTTTTTTATTTTATGTGTATGAGTGTATCACCTGCATATGTGTAAGTGCACCCATGTAATGCAATGCCTACAGAGTCAGAAAAGGGCATCAGATTTCCCTGGAACTGGAGATATGGACAATTGTTAGCCACCATATAGGTGAACATCCAGTCATCTTAATGTTTGTACATAAAACTTTATTTACTAAAAGTCTTCATTTGCATATCCTTTTACATTTTTCATTATTATTACTATGAGACAAAATATCATTTACAAAAAATTATACCATTTGTTGAGAGAATTTACTAATTAATATTTACCCTTTAAAATGTATGTGTGTGTATATATATATGTATATGTGTGCACACATGCAGACACAGAGATTAATAATTATCTCAAATGTATTATTATAATGCAACATGTTAAGATTATTTATAAATTTTAAGATACATTTGCAAGTCTTTGAGCAGGTTTATTAAATGACCAATTTTCCTTTGTAAATGTGTAGAGATGTTTTTATATAGACTTGGCAAAGATAAGGACCTTGACAAATATATTTGTTGGCTTTAAAGAGGCAGTAGTGGTCAAAATTGTCATGAAAAATCTTTAAAATATTTCTGTTATAAAAAATATCTAAAACCACAGAAATAAGTGATTTTCTTTTTTTTTTTTTTTTTATAGTGCACTTTTATTTTTATTTTTAATTAGTTTTATTGATGCTTTGTGCATTTCATACATCATTTTCCAATTCAGTTCAGGCATATTTCCCTTTCCCTTCCCCCACCACCCCACCCCATCCCAGATCATGCATTCTGCCATAACTGTCCTGCATCTTTCTCTCAGTTTTTTTTTTCATTTTTAGCTATAAGTGATAATCCATGAGTACAAGCATCCTTCATGCAAAACCTATCTGCAGGCTGTTGTGCCCAAACACCTACAGCCCCACCATCCAGTGGGGGGTGACAGGTTGTTTGTTCAATCAAGTTGATCAAATGAGTGTCCAGACTACATTGCTGTAGTTTCACCATTCACCCCAATCGCAGCCCTTACATTCTACCACGCCCCCTCTTCCGCAGGTTGTTCCCTAGGCTTAGAAAAGGGGCACAGGTGGATGAGAGGTAAAACAGTCCACTCTCTCTGGAGCTGTTGACTTGGACTCTGGTCAATTCTGGCTGTTTCCTTTCATGGGCTGACAGTTTGTCCAGGAATAACCTTTCGATCCTACTAATGAAGAACAAGCAATTAGATATATAGGTATTTAAGCAGCACTAATAGTTATGGTAGGTTACTTTAGCATAGACACGTGTTTGGATATGTTAATCCATGAAAGAAATAAGTGATTTTCTTTAAAAAATCATTAGAATAAAAAGCTTAAGCATCTCAGAAAAGCTAATTTTCTATGTGAGAAATTGCACCCTAGAGCAGGTGTAATCATCTCTTAAAATTAACTTATATCTTCAGGGAAATTGAGTCACGTGGGGTATTTTTTGTCTTTTTTGAGAAAGGGTCTCCCTTTTTAGTACCAGCTGGCCTTGAAATAAAAGATCCCCTTGCCTCTGCTTCCTGAGTGTTGGGATGAAAATTGTGCACCACCATGCCTAGCTATGAATCGTGTTTTAGAACTAGAATTAATATATGGGTCAAAGAGGTAACATTTTGACCACAGAAAATTTGAGGGAGTTAGTTTAACAATTCTAGTTCACATGAGAATTTATGTTAATTAGGTACCAAGTAAGTTATTTTGTAAGAAAACATAAGTTCACATAGATCATGTTTACATGTATACTTACACAAATATAAAAAAGATATATTTTAGCAACCAACATCATGTAATTAATCTTTGTTGAGATTATGTTTCCTGATATTCCTATTGTGAATAGTTAACTTAAGCTATTCATCCATCCATCATTTTACATGTAGCCTGTCCTTAACCAAAACACTATATTTAATATTATTGTATCAATAATGCTTGAAAGAGAAATGATTTTGCAATATGTGGCCATCATATAACTGAAATGAAAAATTAAGACTAGAGTGCACAGAGCTTAGATTGGGGAATTTTGTCAGACCACATGAAGCACAGCTCTCTTCACAGTAGCTAAGAGCTAGAACCAACTGAAGTGCCCTCAACTGACAAGTGGATAGAGAAAATGTGGTACATCTACACAATGGAGTTCTATGCAGCAGTAAAGAAAGATGACATTATGAACTTTGCAGAATCCTCAAAATCTTCAGTGCCAGATGGGGACTGCTGAGAAATCCAGCTTGTGAACTGAGAAGCTTCTGGTGTTTCAACTTCTTCAGAGTATAGACTGTCATTGTTGGACTATCCAGGTTGTATCACAGAGACCAGTACAGGAAGATCAAGACAGGACATGGTCCTTACTGGACCTCATTTGGTGACCACAGGAAGGGAAGTCCCCAGTGTGGAGCACAAGGGTAGAATTGATGGTTGTTTGGGCTTGCCAAGGAAGAGCCTTCAAACAATTCCTTAAGGAAAACATGACATCTTTCAGCCTAATAAAGAAAAAAATCAATAATAATAAAAAAGAAATCATAAGCTGAAGATGCTAAAACTTATGATGTCATTATATTGATATATATGGCATGCATATATGCATAGTTTGGAGCAATGGAAATTGGATGGAACAACAACAACAAAAACAGCAACAACAAGACTGGGTGAAAAAACTGACTGAAATGGTGAACTTCTGCCTGAAAATGTAAACTTCTGCATTGAAAATTTTAAAGAGACTGAGAAAAAGATAAAAAACACGTTTGGCAGAATACATGAGCTCTGGTGGGGTGGTAGTGGGGGCAAGGAACGGGGAATGGGTCTAGATTTCACTGGGAAATTTTGTATTAAATACACAAAGCATCAATAAAAATTGGCTTTAAAAATTAATACATATTTATTTATAACATATTAAATGAAAATTTAAAAAATGTTTAGACTTTTTGAGACAAAGTCTCCCTGTAGCTTCAGCTGTCCTGAATCTCACTATGTAGAGCAGGCTGGCCTTGAACTCACAGAGATCTGCATGCCTCTGCCTCTCAAGTGCTAGGATTGAAGGCATGCACCACCTCTCCAAACAAAAATTTTAATATTTTTATGATTTTAATGAATGTGTTTTGTATAAATTAGTATTTAAGTGTTTTGTGAGACACTCAATAGACCTAGTAACATTTACTAATAGATTTTAAAGATGTTTAGGGTATCCAAGTTTATAACGCCTTTGAAAACTTCATGAAAATAGACTTATTTATGAATTTGCACGGGTGCATTTTAATTTGGCATGCTGAGATAAAATAAAATCAATGATTTTTGTGTATGATAATAGCAATAAAAAAGAAAAATTGGCCAGGCGTGGTAGTGCACACCTTTAATCCTAGCACTTGGGAGGCAGAGGCAGGCGGATCTTTGTGAGTTCAAGGCCAGCCTGGTCTACAGACCCTGTCTCAAAAGACCAAAAAAATAAAAAAAAAGAAAAATGTGAATTGGGAAATGTTTGTGTTTTTTTTTTCAATAACAGAAACAACATACAAAGACAATTATAGACAAGCATGACAAAATTATGTGAAATTTCAACACATGAGAATACATATAGACTAATATGACATAATCACACAAAAATTATTTGCACCCATAATGCATGATAATCAACAAGTTTGATTAGGATGATCTGTTTCAGGTATGCACAGCTATAGCCATGAGTCATGAAAAAGGCAGTACTTTTGTTTCAGAAGATAGTGCATTACATATATATATATATATATATATTATATATTATATATATATCTGAACATGTATCAAAATTTTAACAGATATGATAATTAAAAAGATAAGATAATGTAATAAATTACTATTATCTGTGTACACATAGGGATTTGTAGAGTCCCTGGGTACTTAACATAAAAACAATTTAGGAAGTTTACGTTTTCAGTAACTGTAGAGAGTAGGTAGAAAAAACTTATTGAATTGATGTTTACACTAAATCCCATAAGGGTAAGAATGAAAGCAATGTTGAAGGGGTGTTGGAGTAGAGCCACACAGAGAATGGAAGGGAGGTGATGGAGATCCCACACACAGAATGGAAGCTTGGAAGAAGGAAACAGTAAACCTGGAAAGAAATTTGCTGGACTGAGAGTAGGACTCAGGGCAGAGCTTGATAAAAGGCTGCCACAGCCATCTTGTTAAAAACAGCTGGAGTATTATAGAAAATATTCAGTTGTAGAAACTTGAATATTTACTATAAAAAGTCAATTCCCCCCCGAAAAATATTTTTTTTTGTTATTGTTGTTTTTGATTTTTGTTTTTGTGGGTGGGGAGCAGGTTAAAACAGTATAAAAACTTTTTAAAATTTTATTTATTTATTTTTAAGGGATTCACAATATAAGAGCACAGTTGTTTTCAGATCACATTAATGTTTGCCAAAATCTGAAATATTTCTCATTAAAAGCCAAGAAGCTCCCAAATGAAATGAAGATATGAAAGAAAAATTAAAGAAAAAAAACTGAAGAAAAACTAATCTGAAATGTGTGAAATGAAATACAGAGTCAAATAACAGCCTTGTGGGAATTCTCACTAATATAATTGATGAAATACAGAATATAACAAAATAAACAAAAAGGAGATGTGTGGTAAGATTCCCTGGTGGAACTGGCTATGGAGAATATACTCACATAGAAACGCTTCAGTAACAGCCCAAGGAGAAATGACAGAGTATGATTCCCAGTGCAATGCAGATTTATTCAAATGCAAAATGTAATGCATATAGGCAGTGCGACATCACCTCCTAGCAGCCAATCCCAGAAGTTTGTAAATCATGTCATCCCAACCTAGGTACATAAACAGAGAGGTCCTGTTGTCTTTGGAACATGCTGGCTGGAAAGCTAGGTGACACACACACACACACACACACACACACACACACACTCACTCACTTAAGCTCAGATGAGACAAACCCACATATTCCTCTTTTTGTTTTTACCTCCACAAGCTCAGAGAGCATGATAGAAGTGTCTGGCCTGAATGGCCATGACTGCTCTGTAAAAATACTAAGACTAATCAATACCCATATAAAGCTTAATACAGAGGAAATCAACTAGTAAATTTAATCCTCATTCACATAAACTCAATTTGCAAATATCTATGCCAGTTTTACACAGATAGGGAATTTAGCTATGCCCCCAAAGTCTCAAGTCTGGCTGGAAAGGCCTGCACATGCTATCATGCTGACCAAGTGAGTGTCTACTCCATATTAGCTGTGATTTCACAAGTCATCCCTCCTCTTCAGCTCTTACAGTCTGGCATGCCCCCTTTTCCATGAATGTTCCCTGGGCCTTGGGGAAGGAGAAAAAGAGTGTGAGAAGTAAAACAATCTATTTTTCTTTGAAGTGACAAATCTGACCCTCAGGTCTGTCCAAGCTTTGCTGCCAATGGGCTGGTAGCTCATCCAGGGGTCTTTTTAAATTCTACTAATAAAAAAATAGTAAGATGTACAGGCAAACAAACATTAACTATCATGACAAATTAGGTTATGGGGACAGATTCAAATATTTGGGTGATAGTGGAGTCTAGCAACTGAGGCCTTTTGTACAAAGGGGTGGTAACAGCTTTCTATCAGGTCTTACACAATCTTTAGCCACTAGAGATTGGCAAGCTTGCAGTGTCAGTCAGGTGTTACCCTCAGAGTGGGCTATGGATCAAATTAGAGTTTGGGGGGTATACAAACATTAGGCTGCCACTACCTGCACTCTTCCTAGGTAAGTAAGATGTAGCTTATGGGTCTTGCATAGGTCTGGAAACCAGTTATTTCCAGTGATGTGCATAACATTTTTCAGGCATCATGAAGTTCAGCTGTCCATTTGTAATGAAAGGTCTCACATAATTTTTCCTTTTCATGCTACCACCATGTCTACAGCAGTAGGATCTTATCTTCTTTTTATTTATTTTTTGCATGTACCCCAACATCACAGGCAAATAGCCTTTGTTTTGGGGGGCAGATTTTAGAGCCCTACTAGTCAACAGCTCCTTAGTAAAGGTAGCCCACAACTTGTATTGAAGCATACACTTACCCATACATCTCATCTGACCATAAAGCAAAATTTAGAGGAAGGGCACTGACCTAAAGGAACAGAAACAAAAGTCCATGTTGCTGCCTTTTTGGATGTTTAGACAATGCAGCTCCCCAGATGGTGGGCCTCAATCCACATTTTCAATGTTTCTTGCTGAAACCAAGATGAGTGTTCCATCTGTGGGAAGATGAAAACAAACACATTTTCTGTAGTTAGTAGTGTATTTTTTTTTACATTGCACCCTGTCATAGCTCCAATGGAGTCCATCATGGCCTGTCAGAGGGCTCCAATGTTTATGGATTGGAGTTATCATTTCTGATTTCAAAATCGAAAACCTGACAAACTGTACCCCATAGGGAGGCATATTCCCTTCCCTCTTCTTTTTTCACCATGAACAGAACAGTTTCTCTTGCTTTTCAAACTCATATCTCTACGTATAATTTTTAAAAGGCAGGAGTTGCATTATATACCCATAGACAGGAACCAAGCTGTAAAGGTCCACTATGGCCATCCGAACTATGGGACAGTATACTGTTGGTTTACAGACGTAAAACCCGGTCTTTCTTGAGCCAAATTATCTTTATAGGCAAAGGAATTGTCACAGGTAATATCTGTACAAGACAGAAAAATATGGAGAGTACTTATGTACATTTAATACCAAAGCTGTCATAACCAACCTAGTACAAGTTAGGAGTAGATAAAACAATAATTTTGTGGGCTGGAGAGATTTCCTAGTGGTTAAGAGTGCTGACTCCTCTTGTAGAGGACCCAGAGGTTTGATCCGCAGCTCCCACATGGCAGTTGAGAGATTTCTTTAACTCCAGTTCCAGGGGAATCTGATACCCTCTTCTGACCTCCATGGCATTGCACAGCATGGGTGCACAGACCTGCATGCAGATAGTACATTCATGCATATAAATAATAAATAAAAAAATAAAAAATAATTTTGTATCTCCAATTAACTTAAGTATGTTACTGTTTTATATTGAAATTATGAAGCCAATTTTATTTAATACAGACATTTTAATTTTTTTGGCTAATCTTTTAAATAAATACCATATAATGGATAGACTGAAAATTTTAAAATAAACCTTGACCATGTATATATTTTGTTTTTTAAACTACTTGACTGAAACAAGACATTAGAGAAATTAAGCTTATCTATATAGTTTTATCCTTTATCATAACAAAACCTTTAGACCTTTATCATTTGCATAAGCTGTTTCATTATCTTTATATAAATCCTTAATAACTTATTTCTGTATATGAAGATGGAACAGTTATTTTAAACATATCATTCTAAAGTACAAAGTTGAAGATGTCTTAGGAACATTTTGATCAAATTGTAAATGACCTATTCTCTTTTTAAATTTAGAGATGTTTTACCTGGGATTGGCACAAAACTCTGCATACTCTAAAGATGTTTTACGTAGTGGATAAATATCTTACATATAAAACATATTTAAATATAAACATGAATTACATCCTGGAATAGAAGTACTTATTTTTAAAAAATAACTTATATCCTTAAAGCCTAAGAATTCTATTGCAATTTAAAATCTTTAGTTTATTCAAGAACTATATTATAAAGTAGGTTTTACCTCAGGTGTTGAAGGAGTGTAACCAGTATGTGGCACTAAATACTCAGTAAAACATTTAACTGGTATTGTACACTTATGAATCCATTAGTTAACATTAATATCTGCAAATAAAATATTAAAAAATGATGAGTTTGTTGAAACTAGTTTATTTCTCAGCTGTTTGTTTATATTAACAGGTCTAAGAATGGAGCAGAAGGGCCATGTTATGACCCAGAGTCAACCTTTTTGTGAATCCAAACAGTATGTAAACATACATTAAAATTTTACATAAGAACAATTAAAAATTGATAATACCAGAAGTATGAAGCAAATATCTTTTTATACAATATTTGTATTAATGTTTTGCATATTTCATACATCATTTCTCAGTCCAATTTAGACAGATTTCAATTTACATGGCCCCCTCTCTATCCCAGTTCATGCATTCTGCCATACATGTCTTGCATCTTTTTCTCAGCCTTTTAAAAGACTTTCTCTGGAGAGGTTTATTGTTTTGGGCAGAAGTTAACTTATGTTATGTTAACAGTTCAAAGTAGATTTAAACATGAGATTTAAGATCAGTCATTGGTTCTAGAGCAAGTGTGCTGCAAAGCAGCTCTATGGATGGTGCATGCACAACAGCACAGTTAGAGATCACTGGATCACAGTCCACATAAGTTATATGTTTCAGTCAGTTCTTTGACCCAGTCCTTTTGTTGTTGTTGTTTATTCCTATTTGTATTGCTCCATGGTGTGTGTGTGTGTGTGTGTGTATATAATATATATATATATATATATATATATATCAGTCAAATATATACCAAACTTATGACATCTGACAATAAATGGTTTTTTAATTCCAAAATTAGTACCACAATTATAAACTCTGAAAATAAATGTTAAGTTAATTCTAGAGCTGGTTAAGGGATTCACATTATAACAGCACACTTGCTTTCAGATAAAAATAAATGTAACATTGATATTGCAAAGCTTGCATTTCAACTGGGCATTTGGTGTTAAAATCCATAAATGAGGGAAACCATTCAAGTTTTTTGTTTTTTTTTTTTTCTGGGACTGTGTTACTTCACTTATCATAATGTCTTAGAGTTCCATCCATTTACCTGCAAATTTCATGATGACATCTTTCTTTACTGCTGCATAGAACTACATTGTGTAGATGGACCACACATTCATTATCCACTCATCAGTTGAGGGACATTTGGGTTGGTTCCAACACTTCACTATTGCAAAGAGAACTGCAATAAACATAGATGTGCATATATGTTTGCGGTAGGAGGAATCTTGTGGTTATATACCCAGGGGAGATATGGCTGGGTCCGGTGGTAGGCTCGTTTTGATTCTTTTCAGGGTTCTCCACGTTGCTTTCCAAAGTGGTCATATTAGTTTCCATTCCCACCACCAGTGAATGAGCATTCCCCTTTTACCACAAACTCTCTAGCATTTGCTGTCTCTTGTTTCCTTGATCTCAGCCAGTCTTATCAGAGTGTGATAACTTAGATTGCTTTTGATTTCCATTTACTTAATTATTAAAAATGTTGAACACTTTTTAAGATGGTTCTCAGCTATCTTTACTTCCTCACAGTTGAAGTCTCTGTTCAGCTCTTTACTTCATCTTTTGAGTAGGTCATTTGTTTTCTTCTTTGAATTTTGAGTAACTTATACATTCTTGATATTAATGCTCTATCAGATGTATCCCTAGTGAATGTTTCCTCCCACACTGTGGGTTTTCTCTTCACTTCATTGTTTCTTTTGATGTACAGAAACATTTGAGTTTAATGAGGTCCCAGTTGTCAATTGTGGACCTTATTTCCTGCATGACTGTTGTTTGATTTAGAAAGCATTTTCCTATGCCTATGTCTTGTAGATTGTTGCCAATGTTTTCTGCTATCATCTTCAATGTTTCTGGTTTCAAACTGAAGTCTCTGATCCATTTGGAGATTATTTTTGTACGGAGTGAGAGGGACGGGTTAATTTTGTTCTTCTAAAATGGTGATCATGTTTTGCCATCATCATTTCCGGAAGATGCTATCTTTCCTCCATTGAGTCTTTTTGGGCCCTCTGTCAGATAAGAGGTAGTTGAAATTAAATGAGCTCAAGTTTGGATCATCAATTTTGTTCCATTGGTCAACAGGTCTGGTTTTATGGCTATATCCTTGTAATATAGTTTGACGTCTGATGAAGTAATTCCCCCTGCATTGCACTTTGCACTTAGGGTTGCTTTAGCTATTTGGGGTCTTTTGTTTTTCCTTATGAATTTAAAGATTTTTTTCCCCCATGTCTGTGAAGAAACTCCTGGGGATTTTAATTGGGATTGCATTGAATCTGTATATTTGGGTAGAGTAGATTTTTTAAAATTTTATTTATTTTTGTATGTGTATGAATGTGCTGTCTGCATGTAGGTTTGTGCATCTGTGTCGTGCAATGCCATGGAAGTCAGAAGAGGGTGTTGGATTCCCCTGGAACTGGAGTTAAAGATGGTTCTCAGTTGCCATGTGGGTGCAAAGGAACCCAGGTCCTTTGCAAGAGCAGTCAGCACTCTAAAATGCTAGGCCTTCTCTCCAGCCCCAAATAGACATTTTTACTGTATTAGTTTTTCCTATCCATGAATATGGGGAGGTATTTCCATATTTTGATTTCTTCTTCAATCTCCTCCTTCAGGGGGTAATTTTTTTTTTTTTTTGTAGAGATCTTGGTGTCTTTGGTTAAATTTGCTCTTAGGTATTTTTTAGGCTATTGTGAGTGGGATGTTCCCCTTATAGTCCTTCTTCAGTTACTTGTTGTTGGTGTAAAGAAGGCTACTGACTTTTGTAGGTTAATTTTGTATCCTGCCACTTTACTGAAACTCTTAATCATTTCTAGGAGTTTTCTGGTGGAGTTTTTAGCATCCATTAGGTAAACTACCATATCATCTGGAAAAGAGGATAGTTTGACTTCCTCTTTTCCAATTAGTACTCCTTTAATTTCCCTTTCTTCCCTTGTTGTCCTAGCAAGTGTTTCAAGCACTATGTGGAAGAGGAATGGCGATGTGGGCAGCCTTGCTGGGTTCCTGCCTTTAGAGGGAATGCTTCTAAATTTTCTCCATTTTTGATGATATTGGCAGTGGCTTTTATACATGGCTTTGATTGCATTGAGGAATGTTCCTTACCACTCAATTCCCTATAGATCTTTAAACATGAAGGGATGCTGGATTTTGTCAAAGGCATTTTCTGCATCAATTGAGATCATTCTGTGTTTTTTTCTTTCAGTCCCTTTATGTGTTTTATGATATTGATTGATTTATGTATGTTGAACCATCCCTGAATCTCTGTTATGAATCTAACTTGATCATGGTTGATGATCTTTTTTATCTGAATCTGTATGTGATTTCCAAATATTTTATTGAGAATTTTTGCATGTATGTTCATTAGTGAAATGGGTCTATAGTTTTCTTTCTTGGTTGTATCTTCGCCTTGTTTTGTTATGAAAGTGATGCTGGCTTCATAGAAAGAATTTAGGAGATTTCCTTCTGTTTGTATTCTTTGGAACAGTTTGAGTAATAATGGGTGTAAGATCTCTTTATACGTTTTATAGAATTCTGCTATAAAAACATCTGGGCCTGGGCTTTTTAGTTAGGCGTTTTTATTGTTACATTTTCAATTTCCTCAAATATTATTGGTCTGATTAAGCTGTTGGTCTCTTCTTGGTTAAACTTCATGTATTTCCAGGATTTCAGATACTCATCCATTTCTCTTAGCTTTTCAGGTGGTTGATTTTCTTTTTTTGTAGAGACCTTATATAAGGGTTACCCCTTATATGTAACTTGTTGTTTTTCTCTTCTTGCTTTCTGTATTTTGTCTTTGTTTTGAGCATCTAGCCTTTTAACTATGATATGGCTTGGGGAATTCTTTCCTGGTCTTGTCTATTTGTATGGGTTTGTCTTTTATCAGTTTGGAGAAATTTTCTTTTATTATTCTGTTCAAGATATGATCAATACTGTTGTATTGGGATTCTTCTCCTTCCTCTATCACTATGATGTGGAGGTTTAGTCTTTTCTTAATGTCCCACATTTCCTGGTTGATCCACTCTTGAGTTTAAAAAAATCATAATATTTACTTCAGCATTCTAGTTATTCTGTGTTATCTTCCAAGTCTGTTATTCTTTTTTTCTGCTTCATCCATTCTGATTCTGAGGCCTTTCCCCATCCTTTCCTGTTGATTTTATGGCTGTTTGATTTCCTTTTTCATTTCATTCTGAGATTTCTTTAGTATTTCCAATTCCTTATGGAGCTTACCATTCTCTTCTTGTAGCTCCTTGATTCACTAGTCTGTTTTCTTTGCCATTTCAGCATGGGATCTTTTCAGTGTTTCTACTTCCTTCTGGACTTTCTCATTCTCTCCCCATAGTTCTTTCTGAAGTTTGTACTTCTCTCCTTCTAGTTCTTTTTGCAGTTTGTCATTCTCTCTCTCTAGTTCTGAATTTTGTCATTCTCTCCATCTGTTTTCTTACTGAGTTTTTCCTTCTCTTCCGTTAGTTCTCTGATTTATTCTTTATATTCTTTCTTTTCCTTGAATATGTCTATGATTGTTCTTCTAAGATACATGTCCTGGTTTCCTTCCAGGGAGTTCTCCTTGTAGGGGTCTTCTATAGGACTGATAGAGTTTGATGTTGATTTATTGTGAGCTTTTCCTATGTTGTTGCTTTTTAGTTGTGTTTTTGGCATGTGGGTTTTATTTTGTTGCTTGTATTCTGTTGCTATTATCAAATGTTTATATGGAGGACTGAATAGTCCAGGTATTAACAAGAGTGATAGAATGATAGGTTTGTTGTCTCTTCTGTTACATTCTGTGGGAAGCAGGAGCTGGGGAGCTGGGGGGGGGGCTTTGATTTGGCCTATGTGCCAGCAACGCAGGTGTAGCCTCAGCGTAGCTGATCTGTATCTCATCACCTGCACCATGGTGGGAGCTGAGATGGGAGCCTAGGTGGGGCATTGGGCGGCACCTGAACAACCGGTTCAATTTGCCACTAAGCTCCTGTCTGATTACTCTCTCTACTTTCTGCCAACCAGTTCACTATGTTGGGTGTGCAGCCTAGAGTCCCAGGAATTGAGTTGTATCAGGTTCACAGTCTCTTCTACTGCCTTGTGCCTGGAATCACCCTCATTGCTCTCATTGGATTATCCACATCACAGCACCACAGCTTGAGTTATGTGTGTGTTTGTGTGTGTGTGTGTGTGTGTGTGCGTGCGTGTGTGTGTGTGTGTGTGTGTGCCATCCACACCACATCTGTGGATGCTCGGCAGGCCCCAGGCAGGGAGTTCCAAATATACACACACTGATGGGTGCAAAGGATTCCAGGTGGTTCATGGTCACCTGAGATGCACCTTGTGTTCCTGCTATGCCTGGAACTCAGAAAATATCTTTTGTTTATTTTTATTTTTAAATTTATGTATTATTTTTATGTGTATGAGTGTACTCTCTGCATGTAGCTTTTTGCACCCGCATCATGCAATGCTAGGGAGGTCAGAAGAGGGCATTGTATTCACCTGGAACTGGAGTTAAAGACGGATGTTAGCCACTATGTGGGTGCTGGGGATCAAACCCAGGTCCTCTGCAAGAGCAGTCAGTCCACTGAGCCATCTCTCCAGCAGGATTTAACCCTAGTTGTTTATAGTTGCCTCTTTAATAGGTAGAAACCCATAAAGTCATAAGAGACTAAAATATAAACATGCCTTCATACACACATACACACACAGGTTTCAGGTTGATCTGTAGGGAGGAAATTACATTATTGATTAATACTCAAGCAGAAACACAAAACAGCTTCCAAAAATCTCTATTTAAAATGGAGCTAATAGCTAGTTAAGAGGCTGTTCATTTGAGCCTTTTTTTTTTTTTTTCTTTGAGATTTTTTTTTTTTTTTCTTGCAGCTATCTTGAAACTTCATAAGCAGACCAGGCTGGCTTCAAACTCCCATAGAATTCTACTTGCCTCTGACTTCCAATTGCTGTATTTAATACCTTTGTTACCAAGTTAATGCTAAAAGGCAGTTCAAAGTAGATTTAAACATGAGATTTAAGATCAGTCATTGGTTCTAGAGCAAGTGTGCTGCAAAGCAGCTCTATGGATGGTGCATGCACAACAGCACAGTTAGAGATCACTGGATCACAGTCCACATAAGTCTGCAAGTTGGAAACATTTTCTTTTCACAGGGGTTCTTTCTGCAGCTGGGTTAGGTTTAGGAACACATTAAGTTTAACTCCTGAGTAAAGCCTTTAAGGTGAAACAAATTTAAAAGTACAGAGTAAATTTTGATGCCTAGGACTTTTAACTAAGCCCAATTTGTATATTTACTTAAAAGATGTTTAGGGAACCCTGGTTTATAAACAAAGATATTTATATTTTGATTAGGCATGTCATGATGAAATTTAAACCTATTAGTTTTTGTGTTCAAGAATAATGACCATAATTAAAAGATAATATAATCACATGTCAAGTGATATCTCTCTGAAAGGAAGTATGTTAGATAATAATACATGGAAACAGATAAGAATATGACATAATAAGGGAATTTTTAAATGATATGAATTAAATTTTCAAGAATAGAGATAACTGGGAACAGATAAATATTATGCAAAATATACTACATGGAAGATGACAAAATCTAAAATAATTCCTTAAAAACAGGCAAATGTTATTTGAACAGAGGTGAAATTCAAAGACAGTTACCTGTAAGATTTAGAAGAAGCTAAAATATAAAATAACTCTATCCAGAAATATTTTAGAACAATAAAACTTTCTAAAATGACAAAATAATGTAAAATTTAGAACATATTAATATTTTACTAAATTATCTATAAATAAATAAATATTTAAGATAACCATTTTTGACTTTTAGTTTGGGGAAAAAGAATGTCTCTTTTAATATTTGGCTTCTGGTTACTGCAGCATAAGCTGTGAAAAGCCCTTAATTAAAAAGATTGGGCCCCAGCCTTCCATATTTGCACTACTTATTTTGCATCTGAAAATGGTGAGGGACCCATGACTCTTGAACATAACCAAATTCATTGCTTCTTGTAAGAAAGTATAAGTTCTACAACCTCTTCTTTATTTCTGGGAGTTGTAGAATGAAGTCCCTTTAATTGGCACTTTCAATCTCCTGAGAACATCCTCATACACTGCTGTTGAGGAGGGCTTTTGGCACGTGACTTTCCCTGGAACCAGTGGTTCCATACCCAGCATACAGTAGTATAACCAGCTGTGGAATCCCATAGCTAAATACCCAGCCAAGGAATTGATCAGTCTTTTTTTTTTTTTTTTTTTTTTTTTTGTGGTTCTCAGCCTCAGCCTTTAACGACTGCGCTATCCCTCCAGCCCGGAATTGATCACTCTTTATAGCCAAACAGGTAGAAAACATCTTGAGACATAATATCCTTCTGTCCAACGACAGGAAAAAGCTAATGCTTTTGTCTAAACAATAATACAATATTTCAGTTACAAGTCTCTTTGGAAATTAGGAGAAACAACATAGGAGAGGATTTGTTTCTTTTGAAATTTTTATGAGTCCCAATTTGTATCCCAGAAAGAAAAGAGCAGGAAACCTGGTCAAGCCTGGGTAGGAATTAGCATCACCAAAAAGCCTGAGCTAGAACAGCCAACAGACCAACCAAGCCAAGGCAGTCAAACCAGTTTTACACACTGGGGAATAAAGCAGGCCTTGGGGTATTGAACTCTTTTTCTTTTTTTATTTTAGAACCCAGAGTCCCAGATCAGGCCTATAAAATTAGTAAAAATGACCTCAAGGCCAAGTAATCCCTCTCAGGCTGGTAGCCTCATGATTGCCAAGATTGATTAGTCCTATAGCAGGCACACAACCATGAAACAGACGGGCTTTGTGGCCAAACTTAGCTAGGAAGCTGCTGGCTTCCACAGCCTGCATGTGTTCACAGCCAGTAAATTTGTGGCTGGGGAGATGATAACTCCCAGGCCACACAAGGCCAGGAAAATGCGGGTTTACATAGCAACACGTGTAAGCTGATGGCTTTGTGGGTGAAATCGTGGGTGGGAAGGTGATAACTCCCAAAACACACAAGGCCAGGAAATTGCTATTTGCTACATGCAAGCTGGAGGCTTCATGGTCAAACCTACAGCTAGGGAGGTGATAACTGCCAAACCACACCAGTTTCTATGACCTCCACACGAGCAGATGGATTTTTGTTCAAACCCCTGGCTAAAGAGGTGTTAACTCTCAAGCCACACTGAGCCAGGAAATTGTTAGTTTCCATGGTCTCCACTCCACATGTGTAAAACTCTGTGGCATTGTAGCCACCCAACCAATTGTGGGTACCAGCCCAACATGCATAAACTAGAAATTAAGGAGGAGAAAAACTGTTAATAGCAAATAACCAGAGGGCATGTTGGGTGGCA
This sequence comes from Rhizomys pruinosus, assembly GCA_009823505.1. Lineage (NCBI taxonomy): Eukaryota > Metazoa > Chordata > Mammalia > Rodentia > Spalacidae > Rhizomys > Rhizomys pruinosus. Next base: position 45,766 of record VZQC01007830.1, on the reverse strand, counting down.
ACATCCCATAGTTGCTCAGCAACAAAGAGAAGCTTCCTAAAATATAGGTTCCCCATATCCTGCTAGGATTGTGGGGTTTGCATACCCTAATTTCTTCTGGATTCCTTTAAGCCTTATTGCCCTGAACTGCGGGACATACAATGGAGGTCGACAGCCTAGAGGAGAGGATGAGGGCACAAGAGACACAAAGAACGGTCAGCAAGACAGGATTTCTGATCAAGATGACCACATTTTAATTTCGAGCAGGACTTTATAAAGGATTTGGGTGGGGGTTAGGCCGAGGGAGGAGAAGGCTGTCTGAGTAGGAGTGGGTGACTTTTGAATGGCCAATGGGCTTCTGCCGCATCGTGAGTCTCTAGGCAGGGTTTCATTTTACCCAGGGCCTGCTGAGTCACCCTGATGCGGAAGTGATTCCAGAGACAGGTCCCAAAACTTTAGTCAGACTCTAGGGCTTATCACAGAAGGGGCTCCCCGGCTCCCTGCTTCTCCTCCCTTCTTGTATAGTAAAAATGACGAACCCAATGGGATGGGGAAAGAGGCTGGATCCCTGATGTGACTGAGCGGTGTGCTGGTTAAGGGACCTCCCCAGATTTGCCTGGAGGGGGACTTCCAGCCTCTCAGGGTGCCTTTTTCTCAGGGAGAGGATGCAGATGACACCAACCCCTATGCAATCAGACATTTCCCTCAAGGAACCCAGAATGGGCCTTTAATGCCTTCCCTTGCAGTACCTTGTCTCACATTCCCATGGGTGTCATCCTTATTCAGTGGGCCTCTGGGCTGCTCACACTGGAAACGTTGGGAGGAGATTCCACATCATCATATGGACGACGCTGGGAGTAAAAGGAGTCTTCTTGGGCCAGCTGTTGATAATGGACCTGAAAGGGACGTGCCATAAGATCATCAATGTGGCATTTGATGAATCGAATTAATCGATTGAAAAAGAATGGGCCTAGGGAAATGACTAGTAGTAGGCCAATTAATGGCCCAACAAAGGGGAGGAGGAAAGGGAGAAGTCTATTTCAGGTTGACCACATGGGATTATCGAAAAGTGCCTTCTGTCTTCACTCTAGTTATTGTTGGTGTTCTTGGATGCATCCTCTGACGATGCCGGATTTGTTGGCATAGAAACAGCACTTTTCCTGCAGGGCTAAACAGATCCCTCCCTTGTCTGCTTTTAGTAGATCTAGTCCTCGTCTATTTTGTAGAACAACCTCAGCTAGGGAGTCAAGTTGGTCTTGGAGGTCAGAGAGTGAGTGGAGAACTAGGTTAATATCCTGTATGAGTTGTTGGGAGAGTTTGTGATAAGAAGAAAGAGCTACACCTAATCTGGATGTACCTGTGGCTAGTGCTCCCGATATTCCTAGGCCGATCAGTAGGGGAATAAATTGTACCACTCTCTTTTTCCTGGGGACAAATGTATCTATGCTTGGGAGAGGGACAGGTTCGTCTCCAGGCACAATGTCTAAAGCGGGGAGGGGCAGGGCAAAGGTGCAAATTACAGTCCAGTTAACAGGCAGTTGTGGGTAAGCCAGGTTATCACCGCAAACAAAAACTATCCCCTGTGGGGGACATATGGGGTGGTTCTTCTTAGACATATTGATAAGGCGGCTGCAGGATACAATAGTAACGACGCCCAAATCGAGGTCATAAGAATCATTGCGAGGGGGGCAATATAAGCAATCTGAAGTATTGAAACCTGTGGGTAAGACTTTAAATGGTGTTTGAAGGGGACAGTTTGAGGAAAGGGAGGAGATGTTTAGGGCCAAGAATGCTCCAACCTGCGGGACATACAACGGAGGTCGGCAGCCTAGAGGAGAGGATGAGGGGACAAGAAACACAAAGAATGGACAGCAAAACAGGATTTCTGATCAAGCTGACCACATTTTATTTTCGAGCAGGGCTTTATAAAGCATTTGGGCAGGGGTTAGGCCAAAGGAAGAGAAGGCCGTCTGAGTAGGAGGGGGTGATTTTTGAATGGCCAATGGGCTTCTGCCGCATCATGAGTCTCTAGGCAGGGTTTCATTTTACCCAGGGCCTGCTGAGTCACCCAGATGCGGAAGTGACTCCAGAGACAGGTCCCAAAACTATAGTCAGGCTCTAAGGCCTATCACGGAAGGGGCTCCTGGGCTCCCTGCACTTTATATTTGAAGGTATTGCACCTTATATTTGAAGGTGCCAGTTGTAGTAAGATATCAGTTCCTAGGGCTATGGAGAGGGTACACAAATGGAAGCACTTCAGTAACAGCCCAAGGACACATGGTGGAGAGCAATTCCAAATGCAATGCTGAATTATTCAAATGCAGTGTTTCATTTATATAGGCAGTTTGTCATCACCCCCTATTGGCCAATCCCAGACCTTTGTATCATCATGTCATCCAAACCCATGAGTGTAGACAGAGAGGTCCTGTGACCCTCACTCTTGCCTCTGGAAAATGCTGGCTGGAAGTTTAGCTCACCCACACACACAAACCCCCCCCCAACACACATACCTAGGCTCAGATCAGACATAGCCAAAGAAATGTGAATGAAGTTTCCTGAAAGAAACTGTAACTTTAAATTAAGACTAATACCTTACTACAAATTTTATGATACTGAACATTCCCAGTGTTATAAGTCCAGAGACAAATTTTCTTGGGAACATTTTTACTGGTATATTTGACCTAATAGATTTATCATCAGTGGGTCAATCATTTGGAATGGACAAACAGAACATTCATTCTGCTATGGGATTTACTAATAAACTATTAACTCCAAAGCTAAGAATGTCATTAGATAGAATCTGAGGGTATAAAATTTTGTCTTTATCTATAACTTTAAGATTTAAAAAAACAAACAAAAAAGAATTACAATCATCTTGAGACAAATGACTAATTGCCTATAGTCTAGGGACTTTCGAGGACAGTAGATTCCTCTAGAAATGTAGTCCCAGAATAGAAATGCTCCAACTGGCATAATGAATGGGGAAAGACTACTGAGGTTCCAGTACTGGGGTCGGAGGTTGTTGGTAATACCACAGAAACAGTCCTGAAGACAGTGCAGGGCAAGCAACAACCATAGAAAGCTAGACACCATAACAGGGGGTGAGGGGTGCTAGGAAGCAGCACTGGCTTTTAAGAACCAGGGCCACCCATGTTCTGGGACACAGAAATCAGAGAGAAACCCCAGAGCAGAGCAGAGTAGAGAAAAGCTAAGGGGCCTGCCTGGGATGGAGTCACCTACTCTAGGAATTTGCAGGGAGAAAGGGGTATTAAAGGAATTTGCAGAGAGGAGCTGGAATTTGCCTAGAGGAACAAAGAGGAAAGTGGTAGGAGTGACAAGGGGGCAAAAGAGGGACAGGTTGGATATAGAAAAACCTTGGGTACTTCACACTACTCCTTGTTCCATTTCTAATGAAGTTCTCAGTGAAGTCTGAATTCTGAATTCTGGATGAATATGACTATAGTCCAACTTATATTAGGCTCATACGCTAGTTGATAGAGGAATTAAAGTGGCAGGCTTGAGTTCAGTTCAGTCTAGCTCGTGAATGATATGCCTAGGACAAGCTATTATCATGTCCTTGAACACAGAAACCTTGGATATCATTTTGGGGAAGATAAGGGTGGGATTCTTTTAAAGGCAATTTGTGACATACTACCAAGAGGAGACCATGGAGTAACTGCCTGGGTTCACAGTGGCAGAGCCAGAGGCAAAAAGCCAAGGACCCTTTGTGTGTAAAGGAAGTATTTTAGCATAAGGAACCTTCTAGTCTAGAAATGAATTGACATCTTACCTTGGGCTGCCAGTGTTGGGTGTGAAATTGGGGCAAATCAAGAGGTCTCTGCTCTGGAGGTCAGATGGATAGGTAAAGAGAAGAGAGAGGAAGGATTTGAGAGGAAAGACAGAATCCAAACTGGGTTTACATGGCTCACCAATAAAATCCTTGAACAGGGCTTGCCCTGGTTAGTATAAAATATAGTAAGCTCAGAGGATGGTCATGCTCCTAACAGGATGGGTCTCAAAGTGTGTGTTATAGAAAAGATCAATCCATGGGTCATGGCCCCAAACTCTTCCTAGATTTCAGCATCAAATGGGATGAGAAGGGGGAATGTGAGTAAAGAAATTGGAATTGAATGTGACCTCAATAGTTGCAGATAGCTTTCTTATCTATGAAGGGCAAATGACCTTCCCCTGGTAAGGGGAGTTGTGTATTGGGTTGGGGGAGGTCTGTGATTTAGAGCTGGGCCCACTAAGTCCCAGAAAGGATGTTGTGCCTACCTAGAATCTAAGCTGTGTCATACCTTCATGAGTGGTGTTGTGTTCCTTCCTGGGACCAAGGAAGGAGAAATGGGGAATGTTGACAGGGGAAACAGATACCTTCTGCAAGGTGGTTAGTAAGGAGCAAGACCTGCAAGGAAGCTGGTAAGGAACGAGATGTCATTTTACAAAGAACCAGATGTCTAGGCTTGAGGCCATGTGTGTTCTGAGATAGATGTATCTCCCTACTGGAAGAGGGAGGCAAAGTGAACAGATGGTAAATTCACTTGGTCATCTGTCAATCAGATTTTCCTTCAAGATGAACCCCTGAGAGATCCAGGGCAGTTGGTTTACATAGTGGGAGTTCCAGGCCAGATTGGGCAATAGGGAGACCCTGTCTCAAAATCCCCCAAAAGAGAAAATTACAAATGATATTCTTTTTTTCTCTTTTATTTGTTTATTTTTTAAGGGATTCGACAATATAATAGCACAGTTGTTTTCAGATAACATTGATTTTTCTCAGTTTGCCGTACAATTAGGTAATTGGTGCATTTTTTTGAAGTGAGCCAAATTATTAATCATAAGCAATGAATGTAAGTGACATTCATGTAAAAGCAATTTGCAAGCATCTATGTCCAAATTTTGAACAACCCAAGGTTCCCATAGTCCAGTTGGAGAAGCTTGTATGCACAAGCATGTTGATCAAATATATTGCTGTAGCCTCTCGATTCACCCCAATCTCTCTGCAGCCCTTACATTCTACCACACCTCCTCTTCCGCAAGTTGTTCCCTATGCTTTGGGAAAGGGGCACAAGTGGGTGAGAAGCAAAACAATCTCTTTTCTCTGGAGATGTCATTTTGGACTCTAGTCTGTTTAGGTTGTTCCCCTTCATGGGTTGACAGCTTATCCAGTGATACCTTTTTAATCCTACTAACAAACCACAAGCAATTGGATGTACAGGCATTTAAGCAGTACTGATTATTATGGCAAGCTAAGCTGTGAGCATAAACACAGATGCTTGGATGGTATGCATCACTCCAGACAGGTAGAACTTAGAATAGTCAAATGATATTCTTAACAATACTTGAAAAAAAATGAATAGTGTTGAACATTTTCATATACATTTGGACAATTTACTTAGCAAATAATTTATTCCTATTATTTGCCAATGTTTGTATGTATTTAAAAAGGGAATCTAGGGGATGGAGAGATGGATCAGCAGTTAAGAGTACTGAATGCTCTTTCAGAGGACCGAGTTTGAACCCCAGCACCCACATGGTGGCTAAAAACTGTCTTTAACTCCAGTTCCAGGGGAATTGAACACACTCTTCTGACCTCTGCAGCATTGCATAACATAGGTGCACCAACCTACATGCAGACAGTACATTCATACACATAAAAATAATAATAGGGGTTGGAGAGATGGCCTAGCAGCTAATTTTCAAGCATATCCACATTCATTCATTCATCATCTTTTTGGATGGAATACTGTTGAGCAAAAGTACAAACTCTTACCTCAAAGGTCATAGGGGATAGTTTATTCTAGATCCAAATATGAATGGCTATAGCTAAGGAGCACAAATTCAGGTTCCCAAATTCTATGCTCAAATATGGTAATAGTTCCATGAAGTTTTTATAGTAACAGAACAAAGAAAATAGTAAATCAGGGCTGGAGAGATGACCTAGAGGTTAAGAGTGCTGACCGCTCTTACAGAGGACCTGGGTTCAATCCCCAGCACCCACATGGCAGCCGAAAACCGTCTGAAACTCCAGTTCCAGGAGAACTCCAGTTCCAGGGGAATCCGACACCCTCTTCTGACCTCAGCGGCATTGCACAACACGGGTGCACAAACCTGCATGTAGACAGTACATTCATACACATACAGAAATAAATAAAATTTAAAAAAAACAAAATAGTAAATCAAGGCACTTTTAAAATACCCTAGAGCAAATAGTAGGTGACCAAGTACAGCAAAAGAGAAATCTGTCTTTTTTGGTGGAACAGTTTGCTAAGTGAACAGATTTTGTTAATTGCAAGATAGATGGTAATTCAGAATCAGAGTTGGGACTGACGGGGCTATATAGACTAAAGATGACCCAAGATAGTTTGAGAATAGGCACAGGATCTGCAACATTCCAAACTCTCCAGTCACTGAAGTGATATTTTGGTCACCCCGTCCTAGTAAAGTACCTGGAAAAGTAGTTTTATGATGTCTCCAACTTCATACTTTTACTTATTTATTTTTTATTATTTATTTTTTTATGTTTTTATTTTTTGAGACAGGGTCTCCCTGTAGCCCCAGCTGTCCTGGAACTCTGTAGACCAGACTGGCCTTGAACTCACAGAAATCTGTCTGCCTCTGCCTCCCGAGTGCTAGGATTAAAGACGTGCACCACCACTCCTGACTTCCTCAGTTCTAAAACTATTTGATAGCATCTTATAATTTTCCCTACGTATAATATCATATATTGTTTAAACAGGTACTATTTGACTCCCCCTTGATCTTAGTAAATTTTTTATAAATGTTTCTTACCTACTTGTTCTGAGTGAAATTTTTACTACTACAGTAAACAAGACCAGGACCATGAGAGTGACTATCTTTGTGTTTCACTAATCTTAAAAGAAACACTTTCACTCTTTCCCCTTTCAGTATGATGATAATTGGAAGTATTTAGTCCATAGCTATTAAGATGTTTATGAGTCTTGTATATCTAATTGTTCAGGAATTCTATCAGGAAAGAATTTTGAAGGTTATCAAATGCTTTTTCTGCATTGGTCAAGATCATGCAACTTTTCTTCATCATTTTTTACCTTATTAGTTTATATCAATAATACATAGTAATGGGTTTCAGTATGAAATTTTCATTATGTATGTAATGCATTTTGATCTTATTCACCTCCTGTTATGCTGTCTTATCCACACTAACTGATAGCTTTCCTCTTCCTACCTAGTTTGTCTTCTCTATTTTACTTTCTTTCCTTTCCAACCCTCTCTCCTTCTCTCTCTTTCCTTGCTTGGCTGCTGGCCCTTTTTCTCTCTTGCTTTCTTCCTTTTTGATGATCCAGTGAGTTATATTAGGTTTGTTTACAGAAGCATTTTTGTGTAAGCATTGTATGCAAGCATTACTTAAATAAAATGTAGCAAGGGCCTTACTGGCAGCTACACCAGTGCAAGACATGTTTCTTCCCTCTTCAGCAATAATTAAATACATGCCGATCCTCAAGGAGGGGTGGGAGCCTCTCATCCACGTTATAAGGAATTGGCTATAATTACTCTGGTATAAATGGGATCTTTGAACACCTTCACTGCTCCATGACAACATATTGACAAGAGCAAGTTTTTGAAGGTTTTGTGTCAATAGTCATGACTTTTTAAGTTACGGGTGAAATGGCCATGACATTCAGCAGATGGTGTTCTAGTATGTTCTATCCCATCTTCCAGTTGTTAAATTATTTCCACCCTCTTTTGCAATGTATCCTGAGCTGGGTATTTAACATATATTTATGCTCAGCACTTTGACAAGTTTAACATTGAATTTAACATTGTCCACTTCATGAAAAAAAAAGTCATTAAACCAACTGTGGGATAAACATAGTTTCTAGGAAGGCAATTTGAGGGGTGCATCCTGTCTGTTTAGGAAAACTAAAGATGAAATATCTGTCCTCTTTGTGTCTATGACCTTGTCAGCAATGGACTTTTGGCCAGGGTTATAGTTCCAGTTATGGAATACCTGGTGTGGAACAAACCTCGATCCTAGGCAAAAAGTGGTTGATTACCCCTATATCATACTAGCTAACATTGTCAAAGTGGTGCAATATTGTACTGGCAGTATTGTATCTCATGAATCTCAGATGGGTCAGACTTTGTATAATTTTCACCACCAGCTTACCTGTGTTTTAATAAATATTACCTTCTCAGGAGATCTTTGTGCTCAGACACATGTTCCAACAGCCATTTCTCGCTCTGCATCCTCTTTCACCATCCTGAAGTTTCCAAGGCAAATCAAAGAAGAGTCTCTACAGTCTTAGTTTGGGAGACTATCATGTTTATTACTCAGGCTTGCTGACAGAGTGAATGGGAGTCACAGAAAATACAGGCCAAACAGTAGCTCCCTTCCCCTCATGTCCATCCAGAATCCCAGCATGGATTCAGTGACCTCTGACATCACCTCATGGCATCCTTTTGTATGCCCCTGAACCCTCCCCCTTATACAGTGACAGTTGTCTGACTGGTTGGTTGGCCTTTTGCTTCCTCCCTTTCCTTTAGAAAACCCAGTTAAGTTCACAATCTTAGAGAGGGAGGAGCTCTTGGGCCCAAGAAAGCATTGGATGCCCGAGAAAACCTTCAATGTCAAACGTTCATCCTTTTTGGAGGACCATACACCATACAACATAGCCTTCCAGAAGGAAGGAAGCTTATATCTCAGTTCAAATTTTATTTTTCTGTACTCGGTAACCACAGCATATCATGTATTGGGGAACAGCATCTTACCATTAGCTCTGATTGGCAACTACCCAGAGTGGCAATTGCCTATATTGCTTTGGGGATCTCAAGAGACTCTTGTTTGACACTTCATGAGGAGGTAATCATCCCTGGAAAATACACTTTCATTTATGTATTTTCCCCTAAATTCCATTGGGTATTTCAAGGAAAGCAAACAAGAATTGTTTTTGTTTTCTTTGAAGAAATCCTTAAGAATCAGGATAGACCTATTTGTTTTTAACAATGAAAAGTAATAGAAAAATTTTATTGTACAGTCATGAATAACCTTGATTTTAAAAATTTCATTCTAAACATTTCTTTTAGGTTTGGCATATCCTTGTTCTCCAAGGCACTAAGCTTGTTATTTATTTGAGATTGATCTGATTTTTATAAATTGTCTATTATTATTCATTGTTAGCTATTTGACAATGTCATGCATATATACACACACATATACAATACATTCTATTTACTCTTGCTCCATATTATCTTTTCTATCCATCCCAACATCATGAATCTACCCTTCTATTCCTGCCATTTTCTTAGATTTAAGATTTTGTTTTATTTTTGACACATTTAATTTAAAAAGACCATGCATTTGATCATTGGATTGGAAATATCCATTGGGGGTCAGTGAGACTACCTGTGGGTACAGAACTGATGACAATGACTCTCCCTTTCCCTCAGTATACCAGTAGGAAATAGCTTAGATGAGAGAGAGAGAGAGAGAGAGAGAGAGAGAGAGAGAGAGAGAGAGAGAACCTGAGCACTTCCCCAAGTATATCTGGCTGTTGATGGGCTCATCTTCTGTTAGCTCAGTGTGGTTGTAGCTATCTAGAGTTTCTGATCGCAATGACTGTGTATTACCAAGAAGATGCCATTTCCCAGTCATTCGTCTTATCTTCTGGCTCTGACATTTCCCCTAACCCCTGTTTTATATTGTTCCCTGAGCCTTGGAGATGATGCTGTGTGTGTCTTGTTCCGGTCAGTGCACTCAACCATCATTTATTTTCAGCAGTTTGTGCATCTTTCTGTTTCTGCATTGTGCAGAGTTCCCTGGAAAAAGTGGCTTCTTTGGTTAAGGCTGAGAGTGGTAACTGTCTATGAGTATACACGTGTATATTTCAAAAGTGGCTTGAGGCTACTTCAATTTGCCTAAACAACAGAAGTAATTTCCCAACTGTGACTTCTGTCAAAGGTGTTTGGGCAGAGTTAAAGTAAATCCCCACCTGTGGAGGGATCTGCAAATCCAATCAGAAAGCAGCTGGTTACTTGGTAACAGTTATGTTACTGTTGCAAAGGTAGGCACATCTGGCTTGGCAGATTAGTGTCATAGATTTACGGTTCTCACATGGAGAAACCATTGATGCCTTTTCTCCTGTAAAAGCCTGGGTAGGTCCTTCTAGCACTGTAAAGCTAGCCAGGACATAAAGAGCTAGCAACTCATTTCCAAATTTCTTTTTCTTTTTTTTTGTTCCCACCCATTTTATTACTCCAAATTATGCTTTTATAAACAACACATATGTATCAAAGTTATGACCTCTGGGAATAAACTGTATGTTAATTCCTAAATATGTTTTGGGCTTCACATTTTTCCCTTTAATTTTATATTACTCTAGAATATGAATACATATCTTCCACCCACATATGGTAATGACAATGTGTGACATAAGTGGTAAGTCAATTCTAGACCCCATTAAGAGATTCACATTATAACAGCACAGTTGCTTTCAGATACAAAGAAATATAACAATAAAGTTTCTCAGTTTGTCTGCCAACTGGGGATTTGGTGTTAGCATCCAAAAATGAGGGAAACTTTTTTTTTTCTTTCTGGGACTGTGTTACTTCACTTAGCATAATGGCTTTGAGTTGCTTCCACTTATCTGCACAGTTCATGATGTCATCTTTCTTTACTGCTGCATAGAACTCCATTGAGTAGATAGATGCACCACATTTTTGTTATCTGGTCATCAGTTGAGGGGCATTTGGGTTAGTTCTAGCTCTTTGCTCTTGTGAAGAGGGCTGCAATAAAAATAGCTATACATGTATCTTTGTGGATGAGTCTTGTGAGTATATACCCAGGAGTGGTATGGCTGGGTCAGGTGGTAGGCTCATTTTGAGTCTTTTAAGGGCTCTCCACACTGCTTTCCACAGTGGTTGTATGAGTTTATATTCCCACCAACAGTGGATGAATGTTCCCCTTTCCCCATAACCTCTCCAGCATTTGGTGTCCTTTGTTTTCTTGATCTTGGCCAGTCTTATTGGAGTGAGATGTTATCTTAGAGTGGTTTTAATATGCATTTACTCAATTATTAATAATTTTGAACACTTATAAGATGTTTCTCAGCCATCTTTACTTCCTTACTTGTGAAGTCTCTGTTGAGCTCTTTACGCCAACTTTTGAGGAGGTCATTTGCTTTCTTCTTCTTCTTTTTTATTTTTTGGTAGTCTGTACATTATGGATGTTAATGCTCTGTGAGATGTATCATTGGTGAAGGTTTCCTCCCACTCAGTGGGTTTTATTCTTCACTTCTTTGATTGTTTCTTTAGCTGTACAGAAGCTTTTGAGTTTGATGAGGTCCCACTTGTCAGCTGTTGTCTTTATTTCCTGTGCAGCTGCTGTTTTATTTAGAAAGATTTTTTCCTACACCTATGTCTTGTTGGTTGCTACCAACTTTTTCTTCTATCACCTTCAATTTTTCAGGTTTCAGGTTGAGACAGGGGTACTACTTTACCATACTTCAAGCTATATTATAGGGCTATAGTCAAAAAGACAGCTTGGTACTGGCTCAAAAACAGACCCATTGACCAACAGAACAAAACTGAAGATCAAAACTTGAGCTCATATCACTTCAGCCACCTCATATTTGGCAAAGAGGTCAAAAAAGCTCAGTGGAGGAAAGATAGAATCTTCAGCAAATGGTGTTGGCAAAACTGGATGTCCAAGTTCATTTTTGTATAACATGTAATTAAGTTTCTGCTTTGTCTTTGTTAATAGTCTCATTACCAAATTTTGATACACAACAAACAGGAATGCCAAAAGCATGTGCTGTTTGGGTGTGTATAGGGCCTCCTTGATGAAAAACAGGTGTGGAGGTAGACCCTCGTAGCACTGGGGTTTTGGATTTATAAACCATAGCTTCTCTAACAGCTTTTTATTATCATGCAAGCAATCCTTTATACCTCTTTCTTTTAAAAAAGAAATTATATGTTTTTAATATTTGTTGAACGATCTCCATGTGACTTTTCCATAATTCTATGATTTGATTACCTATGTGCTCTGTCTCCAATCTGCTGTTCCTTCCTATTTAAACTTTTTCATGCCCATTGCCTACCCTCTCTTTCATATTACCTATGTTTGCGTATCCCTCCTAGCGTAAGAAAACCTTATCCTGGTGGCATGTTCTAGTTTTCAGAAAAAATAGAGGAAACATAAGATAGGGGATTCAAAAGTAGTGTCCACACATGAGAGAAAAGATGTGGTGTTTGATTTCCTATGCTTGTATTGCTTCACAGAGTTTAATTATTGAAAGTTTCATTTATTTACCTACAGATTTACTGATTTTAATTTTTATAGCTCAATATAATTCCAATATATATATGTGGCACATTTCCATATTTCACTTGACAGAGATCTAGGTTGAGTTCCTTTCATAGCTATTGTGAATGAAATGACAATAAAAACAGATGAGCAAGCATCTAGAATCCTTTGGTTATATGATCAGGAATGTTAGCTCTGTTATATGGCAGTTCTGTTTTTAGTTGGTTGGGTAATCACAGTGGCTGCATCAGTTTCCAATTGCTCCAACAATGAAGAAAGAATCACCTTCTCCATAACCTCACCTGCATTTGTTGTCATTTAATTTTTTGATGAAAGCCATACTGACTGGGGTGAGGTGGAAACCCATAGTAGTGTTAATTCACATTTATATGATTACTAAAATTTAAACATTAAAAAACTAACTAGTCATCCCTATTTCTTTTTAAGGAAATTTTGTTCAATAGTCCATTTATTTGACTGTTATCTTCTTGATGCTTTGCTTTTTGAGTTATTTGTATATTCTAGATACTAATCTTAAAACAGCTAAGAAACATTTTAAAAAACTTTTCAACAACCTTAGCAAACAAATATGACTTAAAACTACTTTCAGATTTGATCTTACCCCAGTCAGAACAGTTAAGAGCAGGAAAACAATTAACAATACACATGGGTGAAGATGGGATGTTGCTTCCATCTCCTGTATCTTCACCCATGTGTATTGTTATTGTTAGTGCCATAAAGTTTTAATATGAGAGACGTTCTTACCTCTCCTTCATAGAACAAGGAGGAATATGACGATGATAATGATGATAAGGTAGTTCTCTAACTGTAAATTGGAGCTAACTGTTATAGAGGTAATCTCTTATAAAACCAGTAAACCTGCCTTCTTTAATTGACTAATAGACATAGGAACTGTGAAAAGGATTATTCTCTATTCAGAACCAAATATAATACTAAAGTCTCCTTAAGCTGTGCACTTAAGCAAAATATATTAATACAGGAGAATTCTGATATCAGCAATGGATTATTCTACCAAGGAGATGTTGGCCAGGGGATCCAAGTCCCCACCCCCGCAAAAAAAGGTAAAGGCTTCTTGCCTGTAAACTGGGATACCAGCAAGAAGAGAGGCGATAAGGCCCTGCTGTGGAAGACCTGATGTAAGCATGGGAAAGATGTATTGAGACCACACTTGCAAGTGTACAGTTGGTCTCTGGAATACCAGAGAGTGTTACCAAAGGCCACTAAACCAATAAAGCAAATAAAAATCTCTCCTTGAGTCAAGCAAGACTCCTCCATCAGCACCAGCTACACCTCACCTGCCTGGAAATATTGTGCAGCAGTGGCAGCCATATGCCTGCATATCCCAAATCTAATTGGCTATTAGCTCTCTCCTTGGAGGAATAACCCACGGCTGATGCCACAAGCTTACATCCTCTAGTGGTTAAGAGATGTTATAAGCCACAGTAAGACCCTGTCATATTTTACAGAAAAAAACGTAATTTATGGATTAACATACCACACAAACATCTGTGTCTATACCAAAGTAACCTACCATAACAATTAGTACAGTTTAAATACCTATCTATCTAATTGCTTGTGCTTCATTAGTAGGATTGAAAGGTTATTCCTGGACAAACTGTCAGCCCATGAAAGGGAACAGCCAGAATTGACCAGAGTCCAAAACGACAGCTCCAGAGAAAGTAGACTGTTTTGCTTCTTGTCCACCTGTGCCCCTTTTCTATGCCTAGGGGACAGTCTGCAGAAGAGGTGGCATGGTAGAATGTAAAGGCTACAATTGGAGTGAATGGTGAAACTACAGCAATATAGACTGGACACTTATTTGATCAACTTGATTGAACATACAAGGCCCCCAGCTGGATGTTGGGACCCTTGGGCTGTGTGAGTTCGGGCACAACTGCTTGCAAAATGGTTTTAAACGAAGGATTCTTGTACTCATAAATTATTACTTATTGTTAAAAAATGGAAAAAATAAAGAATTAATAGAAGAAATAAAAAGAAGATACAGGAGAAGGGTACTCTGCATTTACTGAAGGTTGAATTGCAAACTGGTGCTGCCATTTTAAAAATCAGAGTCTCTAGAGAATTCTCATAAAAGCCAAATGTAGATGTACCATTTGCCCCCTTTCTTGGTATATACTCAGAGGATTCTATATGATCCGGTGGAGATACTTGCATATCTATGTCCATTACTGCTCTTTTCATAATAGCTAGGGAGTGGAAACAATCTATATGTCCTTTACTGAGCAATGGATTATGAAAACATGCTATGTATGTACAATTTTATTCAGATGTAAAGAAAAATGAAATCATGAAATTCGCAGATAAGTGGATGGAATTGGAAATGACACATGGAGTGAGAAAAAACCAACCTTGAAAGAAATGCCACATGCTTGCTCTTATTTCAGTTGAGAAGTCTTACATCTTATTTGAATTTTATTATTGTTTTCCTTGTGCATATTCAGCCTTGTTTTTTATTCTCTTCCATTTTAAATTTCGATATTTTTTTAATTTTTTTTTTTTTTGTATGTGTATGAATGTATTGTCTGCATGCAGGTCTGTGCACCCGTGTCGTGCAATGCCGCGGAGGTCAGAAGAGGGTCTCGGATTCCCCTGGAACTGGAGTTCTCCTGGAATTGGAGTTACAGACGGTTCTTAGCCGCCATGTGGGTGCTGGGGATCGAACCCGGGTCCTCTGCAAGAGCGGTCGGTGCTCTTAACCGCTAGGCCATCACTCCAGCCCTGGAATGCAGTTTTGATATGCAAAAATATCTTGACACATCTCAATCTCACTACTGAAAAAAATGAGGAGACAGCAGATCAAAGTTTGTTCTTTTTTTAAATTTTTTAAGTTTATTTATTTTTAAATGTTTTTATTGATGTTTTGTGTATTTCAGACATCATTTCTCAGTTCAATTTAGACATGTTCCCCTTTCTCTTCCCCCCCACCGCACCCCAGATCATACACTCTGCTCTAAATATCCTGCATCTTTCTCTCCATCTTTTTTTATGTTTAGGAATTCACGTTTTCCTCCTTTAATTTCATATTACTCTAAAATATGAACACATACTTTCCACTCATGTACAGTAATTACAAAGTCTGAAAGTAAGTAGTGGATCGATTTTAGAGCCCATTAAGAGATTTACATTGTAACATCATAGTTGCTTTCAGATAAACAGAAATATAATGATAATGTTGTTCAGCTTGACCTTCATTCTGGGACTGTGTTACTTCACTTAGCATAATGGCCTCGAATTGCATCCATTTACCTGCAAAGTTCATGATGTCATCTTTCTTCAAAGTTTGTTCTTTACCTAGTTATTCCCCACTGTTGTGGAGAAATCTTAGTACTCCACTCAATGTTTGTTCTTCTGGGATTTTCTCTGCTTGTAGGTGAAAACTGGAATTCTGTCAACTCTATCTATCAATGGTGTGGGAGCTCTAGATGGGATTTCTTCTAAATTCTAAACTTGAAGGAGTGTTTGCTTGCCTCATGATGTTTTGTCACCTGTAATTTTTCACTCATGTAGCAGAGGACACAACAGATATTCTCTGCAGTTCCTCAGAGCTCCCCCTCCACTGGCTGAAACTGACCAGGTTCTCACAGTACTCTTGGTATCTTAGACCCTGACTTCATCTCCCTAGCTCAAAGAGACTGGTGTGTCCACCTCGGTTCTCCATTCATATAAATTTATTTAATAATCTCCTCATAGGCTCTAAATTGAGACAAATATAAGGTTTTTCTTGTTTGATATTTTAAGGATTATTTTCCTGATAGATAATACCATCAAGATTGTTGTTTCACATATTTTTGCCATTAGTCTTTTTTTTTTTCTTTTTCTTTGTATGTCTTTCTCTCCTCTCTTTCTCTTGAAATTCAAGATTTAGGGCTCCTTCAAGGCCATATCATTGACAATACTTTCAGTCTACAGTGCTATCATTTATAAGGATCCAATATTACAGGATCTGTAGAGTCTAAATGCAGTATAAAATTAATTCATTTGCATGAACCCTCTTTGCTATGTGTTAGGAAAGATCAACTGAGCCTCCATAGTGTGGCTGACCACTGCCGTCAATACAGAAATACAAAGTATCAGTTATTAAAAAGTATGATGAATAACACAGAAAGAAAATGGATTGTATAACTTGTAGAATAATATATTTCAACTTAGCATCAGGTCAATCAATACAAATTGAGGGCCTGACTAAGCAAGTACTGTTCACTTTATGCAATTCTCTGATAATAGCTGAGGACTAAAATTCATGAAGATTTGATACATGTGAATATTGTTATTACCTATCCATTTTGTGAATGATGGAAAATTAGGCAAGTAAAATACATTTTCATGATTATTTTTTATTTTCTGTACAAAAGATGTGGTTTTATAGACTTATAGAATGTTTGTTCACTCTTAAAGTTGCACTGTTTCCAAAACCTATTGCTTCAATCAGCTAAACTATTTCTTATTTTTTAATGTAATGTTTTAAAACTGCTGCTTAAGGAAAAGTGGTATCAAATACATTTCTTTCTTAACTCAGAATAAACATAAGTAAGGATTTGTCTGAAATCAAATCACTGTATAATTAAGTAAATATAGAAGAAAAATGCATTAAAAATTAAGGAAATTTTTAATATTTTTAAATTGTGTTTTGTATAAAAATATTCTATCATTCCAAAAGTATAGATGTAAAAGACAATATTATGAAACTATACAAAATGTTTAGAGAATATAAATTTATATGAACTTATACAAGTTCTTTTAAAAAATAGAAAGGAAAAAAAACCTTCAAATCCCTTCATTCTTCTACTATGCTAGATTCAAAATAATGAAATATACTGGAAAAGAAAATTCAAGAATATATTATTAATAAAGTAGCTATTTTAAAGTACATAATAAAATATAAGTAAAAATGAAATATAATAAATCGCAAGGTTCTTAATTCTAAGAATGTAAGGACACTGAATAATTTAATATCAAGATAATTACAGTTTATATCAATTTAGTATATGAAAAAAACATATGAGCAATTTGATAGACATGTAAAAAGGTCTGTAAAGTGAAAACTCATGAAAACAATGACATTAAACTGATCCTTCATGAGGATTTATCCAATCTAATAAGAGTAAAACAATTTTACCATCCATAAAAAATTCTACTGAATCAGTTAAAGTAAATTTTTCTAATGGGGAAAGAAGAAGCTCTTCAGAATTGTTATGTCTAACAAAATATAAAATAAAATACCTGAAAAATATGAAAAATAACACACATGGTTGTCCAAAATAAGATTTTTTTAGATGTATGAAAAGGCAATAGAAGTTATGACAAGTGAATGGAGTAAAGTGTTGATAGATATTGCCTCTTTTCCTCAGACATGACTTTGAGCAAACAGGGCTTCTATTCTTAGATCAAACAAGAAAAAGGGTGCATTAGTGTTTGAAGTGGTTAGATGGAAGAGGTAAAATATTTGGGATCCAGAAAACCGGATGAAGAAATCAATAGAAGTCTTTGACTTTATTTTTAACTGTAAAATGAAAAAAACTGAGTAAAAATCTTCCACTTCAGTGAAGCACACATAAAATTTGTAATAAGCAACTATGTGTGTGAATCAAGAGGGAACTAAGTCAGACACAGCAGAGACAAACCTTGTGACAAGCAAGATAATGCTGATATTTATTATTTATTTATTTATTTTCTGATACCAAGTGATTTTTTAACTGATGCAAAATATTTATTCCAAGTTAGTTATTTTATGCAGTAGTTTCCCTCAACAAACTTGTGATAACCACATTCTTTAAATCTGTATTGTTATCAAATAATGTTATCAAAATAATCTTAATCTGAAATCTCACAAAAATTATATTTTATAATCCTGAATATAAAGGCTGCAAGAATAACATTTCCTGTATCCAAATATTTTACAGCTGCACCCACAAAAGAAAAAGGAAACAAAAACAAAAAACAAAAACCCCACATATGCTTGGTTAAGGGCTAAGTTACCCAAGCAGCCAAAAATAAAATAAAAGATCCAAATTATTAGCATTAATTTAATACAATGATAACTTCAATAGTCACTTTGTCATTGACAATGATGGTTTGAGCACAGGGGTGCATGCCCAAGGCTGGTAGTAGAAGCTGTTGAGCAGACTAAGGTCTCCCTTCTGTGTGTCTCTGCACTGCCGGTTCTACTTGTGGTTTGCCCACATGTACTATAATGTACTGTGAGTGCATTTCAAAAACCCCACCACACAAACTTCTCTCTAGTAAGCAGATAATAAGGAAGAACAACAAGAGCTAAGCCAGACAGCTGCTCTCTCTTTGGGATGATCACTTCTTTTGTTTACAAGTATTCAACAACATAAGAAAAGGAAAAGAAGAACTTTTATCTTCACTAAACACGAAGCTGAGCTCACTGGGTCAGGCCAATTTAGATGTTACTTCCAGGTGGTAGTTTGGCCGGTCAGTTTGGTCAGGCAAGAGGAGTTGATCTCAATTGGAGAGCTAGTACTGGTGGGAATCTCTTTGGGAGGGCTGAGAACTGTGCCAGCTGCTAGTACCGCTGGCTTTGTAACAGAAACTGGATTGGTAAAAGCAGTCTTGCAGCTGGAGGAAAGGGATCCTGAATTGTGCTCCATTCTGTTAGCTTTCCATGAGTTGTGCTTAGAAGGAGGAGGTGCAGGCTTAAGATCCAGGTTCTTGGGGCTGGAGAGATGGCCTAGCAGTTAAGACAGCCGACCGCTCTTACAGAGGACCCGGGTTCAATCCCCAGCACCCACATGGCGGCCGAGAGCCGTCCGAAACTACAATTCCAGGAGAACTCCAGTTCCAGGGGAATCGGACACCCTCTTCTGACCTCAGCGGCATTGCACGACATGGGTGCCCAAACCTGCATGCAGACAGTACATTCATACACATACAGAAATAAATAAAAATTTTAAAAAAATTTAAAAAATGATCCAGGTTCTTATAGACACTTGGAACCATGGTTGATACTTTGTTCCCGTTTGCATGGTGAGATCCTGGTGAGGTGAATGTAACAGAGAAGGCAGCAGCAGGACCCTCTTTTTGGAAAATTTTGATGACTAGCATCTTAGAGGGTTGCTTGGCACTAGGTGGATTTTCCCACACTCCAGAAAGGGTCCCAATAGGTCTGCATGGCTGATTCTGTTTGCCAGCTTCTGCGCTCAAAGAAGGAAAGTCTTCCTCTTCAAACTGTAACTTTTCCATTTTTATCTTCTTTTTTCTCTTCCCCAAGCTCTGCAGGTGGCTTTTCTTGAAAGGCACAAACTTTCCTGGAGTGGAAGCTGCCATTCCAGTGTCGATGGTTCCCTGATGCTCCACTACGTTGGCTCATGCTATCGTGTCCCCACGAGGAGCTGTCCCAACCAGATTGGTTCCCTGTGATTCCAGCATATGTTCCCTTGGAGACACGGAGTCTACAGAGTCATGGCGGAATAGGGAGGACTGGTGCCAGGAATCTCCTGTCATCTGTAGAGGTCCATTATTAAAAAAGCCACCAGAGGAATTATGTCTCAGACGGCTTATTCCAAATCTACCTTCTCCACGGGACAGGTGTTCTCCGAGTTTTTCAGAGGTGGCTGTAGTTGACTTACCTGACTGTGGCGTTGAAAAATTTAGCCAAGCAGGGACAAAGTCATGGTGCGCCATTTAGTTCCAGTGTCTTTTCAGTAAGATGAGGCATCCAACCTCATGGCCAGGATTCCAGAGTGTCACCTCTGTGGTCCTGTTTTCTGAATCTGCCAGCTGGATCTTCTATGAGATTGTTTGGTGAAAGGGTGCTTAAGGACCCTGGCCAGCAGCATGCCTTTTCATGAAGCACAAAGAAGCCAAGAGCTCTGTGGCTCACTTTCTTAATCCTCTAAGTTGCTCAACCTGAACTACATAATTCCTGACATGTTTCCAAAAGGGGGAAAGGGAAAGGGGAAGGAGAAAGGGGACACAAAAAGTTAATTGTTATATTTAAAAAGTGGGGCGGGGAGGGGAAAATCTACATCTATTTTCACCTCATTTAGCTTCCTTGAGTAAAGATATTGCTTAAATAGACAATCTTGGACATTTGTACAGAGTACAAATACTGTTCATAACAAGGTCATAGCCAGAAAGACAGGTGGTCTCAGGTGTGGGCAAGAAACATCATAGGTGATAGATCATAGGTGATAGATTCCTTTTAACTTTTTTTATTGAAGTCTTGTGCAAGTCATATATTTCTCTGTCCAATTTTAGACTCAGACCCCTTTGCATGCCCCCCACCCACCTGAGTTTATGCATTTTGCCATACATGTCTTGCATCATTTTTTTCAGTCTTTTTAAAAATGTTTCTATGCAGAAGTTTATAGTTTGGGGCTGAAGTTTACTATTTCAGTCAGTTCTTTGGCCCAGTCCTTTTGTTGTTGTTCCCTCCATTTTTTTTTGCTCCAAAATATGTATATATGCTCTTCACACTCATACCAAAATTATCTTGTCTTAAAGTAAACTGTATATTAATTCCATAACATGTTTGGGAATTCCCATTGTTCCCCTTTAATTTTATATTATTCTAAAGTTTGCATACATACACTCCCTCCCTATACCACAATTACAAAGTCTGAAAATAAGTGGTAGGTTAATTCTAGATCTCATTAAGGTATTCACATTATAATGGCACAGTTGCTTAGTTGCTTTACTCAGTTTGCCTTACTAGTAGGTATTTAGTGCTATCATCCTCAAATGAGGGATACCATTCATCGTTAGTTTTTCTGGGATTGTGTTACTTAGCATAATGGCTTCTAGTTCTGTACATTTACCTGCAAATTTCATGATGTCATCTTTCTTTATTGCTGCATAGAACTCCATTGTGTAGATGTACCACATTTTCTCTATCCACTCATTGGTTGAGGGGCACGTGGGTTAGTTCCTGCTATTCACTATTGTAAAGAGAGCTGCAATGACCATAGATGTGCATGTATCTTTGTGGTAGGATGTGTTTTGTGGATGAATACCCAGGAGTGTTATGTCTGGGTCAGGTGGTACACTAATTTTGAGTCTTTTAAGGGTTTTCCACACTGCTTTCCATAGTGGTAGTACAAGTTTACATTCCTACCAGCAGTTGATGAGTGTTCCCCTTTCCCCACAACCTCTCCAGTATTTGGTATCTTTTGTTTTCATGATCTTAGCAAGTCTTTTCAGAGTAGATATTTTAGAATGGTTTAAATTTGTGTTTCCTTAATTATTAATGATGTTGAACACTTTTTAAGATGTTTCTCAAAGGTTCCTCCTTGGACACCTGAGGAATATTATGACCGATGATCACTTCAAATGGTTCCTCTTGTCAAGAATGTCAAAAGGAATTACTGTTATGCATTGAAAATATTCTCTAAATGTTTTTTTTCCGTCATAATTGTATGTTCCTCAAATTTTGAAATAATTTCTAGCATCCAAAACAAATATTTACTCATTTGCCCAGTCCTTTAATCAGTCATGGTTTCAAGATTGGCCTGTGCACCTGATGAGATGTAGGTTCATCCTGGTTCCTCTTCCTTGAAGGAAAGATTCAGTTGAGATAGACATTTTAAGAAGTTTATATAGTGAAGCAAATATGTGTGTGTGCATGCATACATGTGTATGTGTTTGCGTGTGTGTGTGTGTGTCTGTGAGTGTAGAGAGGGAGATTAATTAAGAATAAATCTGGGGAAGGAGAAGCTAGGCCCACCTGGTGTACAGCAGCGGCCGGGCCCAGACCAGCCAAGCTGCAGGGACTGCATCATGTCTGGTCAGGGATTGGGAAGGAGAAGCTAGGCCCAACTGGCACACCGTCTGCCTGCCTGCTTGGGTCTAAACCCTAAACCCTTGTAGGGTGTGGCTGTCTGGGCAGGATCGCACTTCCCCCTTGCTGATTGCAGCAGCTCTGACACCGTAGTGAGTCTTTGTGCAGGGTGCTCAGGTTGTGCCCTTGCTAGCCAAGACCACCTGAAGCACAGGTAAGAGCCCGACACTGCTCCAGACAGGAACTAGGGCGTGGACTAAGTCAGGCATCCCCCCTGCACCTCAACTGGAATTGAGGAAAGAGTATCCAAGTGGATTTTTTTGGAGAACCTTAAGAACAGAAAGGGAAGAGTGACTTAGACTTCCAATATCCAATAAATAAACAAAATTGAAAACCTGAAACCTACACAAGTCAACACTCCATAAAAAAAGAGGAGAAAAAAAGTTGGAAGGAGGCAAGCAAAACAAGCTTTTAACATAGTGAAAAGACATTTGTGATTGACATCGGGATACAGGCAAAAAAAAAAAAGGGAAGCCCTCATGCCAGGGACATGGTGAAGGGATAACATGGGAAAGGTGCAGGATAACTCCACACCAAGCTCTACCAACCCTGTAGGAGATAGCTACGGTGGGATTCCCCTGGAGGTGACCCATGAAGCAGATCTTAGAAGAATAATTGCAGACCTATGCAGAGAAATTAAAGAAAATAAAAAAGTCAGAGAACTAAGGAGAGAGAATAAAAAACTCAAAAAGGACCTAGAGGGATACAATGACAAACTTCAGAAAGAACTAAAGGAAGAGAATGACCAACTCCAGAAAGAACTAGAGAAAACAAACTCCAGAAGGAAGTAGAAACCCTGAAAAAGGAAGCCAAACAGCAAAGTAAGGAGCACCAAAAAGAGATTGAGAAGCTCAAAAAGGAAATGGAAATACTACAGAAATCACAGGATGAAATGAAAAACGAAACAGAACCCTCATCCAATCAAGAAGAAAGGAAAGGAAAAAGCCTCAGAAATAGAATGGAGGAAGCAGAACAAAGAATATAAGATCTGGAAGATAACACAGAGCAATTAAAAAGCTCAAA
>VZQC01007830.1:0-13223 GCA_009823505.1 Rhizomys pruinosus | reverse complement strand
ATTCCTGGACAAACTGTCAACCCATGAAAGGAAACAGCCAGAACTGATCAGAGTCCAAAACAACATCTCAGTGAAAGTAGACTGTTTTGGTTCTCGTCCACCTGTGCCCCTTTTCTAAGCCTAGGGAACAATCTGCAGAAGAGGGGGCATGGTCGAATGTAAGGGCTGTGATTGGGGTGAATGGTGAAACTACAGCAATATAGACTGGACATTTATTTGATCAACTTGAATGTACATACAAGCCCATCCAGCTGGATGGTGGGAAACTTGGACTGTGTGGGTTTTGGCACAACTGCTTGCAAATTAGTTTTACATGAAGGATGCTTGTACTCACAACTTATTACTTCTTGTTAAAAATGATGAAATAAAAGAAAGTATAAAAAATTGCAAGACATGTATGGCAGAATGCATGAGCTCTGGAGTGGTGGGGGGCAAGAAAGGTTCTAAATTTTATTAAGAAATTATGAAATGTACAAAAGTTCAATAAAAAAGAAAAATGTTTTATTTAAAAAAATCCAATATTAAAATAAATAAGAAAAGTCCAACGAAATTAATATTACTTTAAAAAAATCCATCAGAAAATGCAAGGCTTGATACTCCCAACTGATATAAATTCCAGAGAGGACCAAGCTTACGAAAGGTTTAAATGTGCAGTTTCTGTCACTTATACAAGATGCTCAAGCTATCAATAAATGTCTAATTAGGAGGAGGGTAATTTCTAGTCATGGCAGAAGGAACAGTGTGGGAATGCATTCCATTCTGAATTGCTTGGAACCACAAATTGAAGGGAGTTTGGTACCCTCCTAAGTCTTTATTTACTATTACTCAGTATGTACATGACAACAAAATAATAGACAGCTAGAAAGATTGATTGTTAGGCAGGAGTGAGGAGCACAGAAAAGGATGACGCATGTGGGACTGTGCCCTGATCAGAGGCTAGTGCCACTCTAGCATGTTCTCTGGCCCACAAGTTCTCTTGCCCCTTCTCATGTTGGTAATATGGGTAGGAACAGCACAGATGCTTCCAGGACAAATAAAAAGGCCATTTGTGGTGAACAAGTAGAAAACAACCTAAGGCTCAAGATTTCTACTAAGCACAGAATTTCTTTTACTGAAAAATTGAAAATTCTTCCTTAGATTAAGCCTCAGCTGTTTGCCTACCAACAGAAAAATAACAATATTAAGGAATTTCCTGTAATTTAGACTCCAGAAAAAATATCTCCTTCAGGAAAAGGATGGAAAACACAACAAAGGACATCCTTCCTTCCCTTAACATGAAATGAGAGGGAAATTTAAAGTTAGAGAGTAAAGAACAGAGGAAACTGCCTCCGTGTTGCCTATAGATATAGGGCCATGTTCCTGAAAGTTGATGGTGAAGAATGCCACTGATAAAATCCTCCAGACCAATGTCCCCATATAAGTTTAGGGGGATGAGCACACTGCTGGAGCAGTGTGTACTAAAGGTCACTGATGATAAGCAGAGCCCAAATGAAAGCAAACTCCTACCATGTGAAAGTACTCAGAGAGGAGGTGATGACTTCAATTATGATCGACCTCAGGGTGTTCTGTTCTACATGGAATGTTCATAATTTTATAAAAATGATGACATATGTTCCAGGAGAAGCAACGAAATAAGGGGAGAATCTCCAACCCCTTGCTACCAAACAAAGCAAGGTGAAAAACCTGGCTCATGATCAGGTGTTCTGTCAGTTGAGGCTGTCTTTTCTTCTGGGCTCCAGGCATGGGAGTTTCACCAGAGTGCAAACAAAACCTCTGTGTTGATCTGGTGAAAGAATTCAGGAGACCTGATAGGGAGAGTGCTAGCGAGAAAGGACCCTGTGTCCTTCATATTAGTGTCTTTGAGTTGTACATTTTTAAATATTGGCTTGAAAAGACTTTTCAACAAATTTGGCATGAAGTTTCAGGTTTTTCCAAGACCTACATGCCAGTACATTTTAGGAATTTAGTAATTAAATTAATTGCAGTTGTAAAAAAAGATGAAATGGATTCCTGTTTTCTACTACATGAATTAATCTCCATTCTCTATTCTTTTTACAGTCATTCACTGGCATAAACCATCCTCTGTGCACTTAATTAGGAACACTGTTTTCTATTTAAACTATTCAAATGGAATTAACTCAGAGGGGGAACATTTGTAAACTTTGCAGGACTAAACAGGACAAAAAAGCAAGCAGCAGGGAACTGCTTTTGTATTATCTTTACTCTCTAGTTTGTCTCATACTAAAGCATAATAGATAGGGCTGAGGAATTGTTTTTAATATAACCTAGCTACAAATTTTAACTTCTTTTCTGACCTTAACTCTGTGCTATTTAATTAAATTTCTTGGTAAAAGTGGTTCTAAGGATAATGTCCATCTCAAAATTCATGCCTTTCTATTTTATGTACAACAGATCCCACATTTACTGAATTTTTAATCTCCATTGCACTAAAAATAAAATGTAAATTGTTAAAGTGAGTTGGAATAATAAGCTTTTTCTCATTTCTTTTGTTGAAAAATATGATCTGATTTTATAATCCACTGAATTTAGCTAATTGTCTGAAGAGATTGTTGGTGTATGGTAGACTTGTTGGAATGAAGCATTAACAAAATTGATCAAGGCGCTGGACAGATGGCTCAGTAGTGAAGTGAATGTACTGCTCTCGGAGAGGACACAAGTGAATTCAGTTTGCAGCACCCATATAGGTGGTTCATAGCACCCTATAACTCCAACTCTACAGATAATCTAGGTCCCTGTCCTTTAAGGGCACCTGCACACACATGTGCATATGCACTCACAGACATGCACATGTGTGTAAACATGATAAAAATAAATTGTGAAAAGGAGAAAACATTTTACTTAAATTTTAAAGCTCCGAGGGCAATCTACTAGGATCATCTCCACATGGGCAGTGTAAAGTTGATATCTTGCTTAGTATTAACACTTTCTTCCTTTATTGTTAGTAGAGGCTGAATGCTGAGAAGACGGAGGATGAGCCTGGGAGACAAATGTCAGGAAGGGCATTTCCACTCTGATCCTATTACTTAAATGTCTCTTTTTCTAAAGGTTATGAAAGTTTGTGGTTCATATTTGTAACTGAGTCTGAGGCTACAGATATGAAATACTTTTGCCATTTTGTACATCTACATATAGAGTATTTTAAAAATCTTGATTTGTTAAGTATGAAGTTTTGTGCTGGATAACTTCAGTTGTCAACTTGACACACCTGTGTGGAGGGAACTTCAATTAAAGAGTTGTCTCCATTGGATTAGCCTATGGCCATGTCTGTGGGGCATTTTCGTGAGTGTTGAGTGATGTGAGAGGGCCCAACATACTGAGAGCAGTGCCATCCCTGGGCAGGTTGTCCAGTGTTGTATAAGAAAGCAAACTACCCCTCCTGGGTTATACCCACAAGGCTCATCTTACCACAGAGATACATGCACAGCAATGTATATTGCAGCTCTGTTCACCATAGAAAAAAGCTGGAACAAACCCAAGTGCCCCTTAACTGGCGAGTAGATAGAGAAAATGTGGTACATCTATGGAATGGAGTTCTATGCAGCAGTAAAGAAAGATGACATCATGAACTTTGCAGATAAATGGATGGAATTAGGAGATATTATGTTAAATGAAGTAACACAGTCCCAGAAAAAACAAACAAGGATTGGTATCCCTCATCTGTGGATGCTAGCCCCAATTACCTAGTAGTAAGTATTTCTTGTGCAGGGCTCCTTGAACTTTTGTCCAAGTAGTTGGGAGTGGTGCATATTGGAAACAACAACAACAACAACAACAGCAACAGAAAAGACAGTGTCAAAGAACTGACTGAAAAGGTGAACTTCTGCTCAATACAGTCAACTTCTATATCGAGAATTTTGAGAAAGACCGAGAAAAAGATGAAAAACAAGTTTGGCAGAATGCATAAGCTGTGGTGGGGTGTGGGGGTAGGGAGGGGGACAAAGGTCTAGACTTGATTTGTAACATAATCTTGTACAAATATATATCTCACAATAAAAAATACCAAAATAAAGAAAAGAGGGCTGGAGAGATGGCTCAGGAGTTAAGAGCCAGGGTTCAATTCCCAGCTCCACATGGTGGCTAAGAACCATCCTTAACTCCAGTTGCAGGAATCCAACACCCTCTTCTGACCTCCACAGCATTGCAGGACATGGGTGCATTCACATCCATGCAAGCAATACACTCAAGCACAGAAAATAAAAATAATAAAATATTTTTACAATAAAAAAAGAAAGCTGAGGAGCTGGAGAGATGTTTCAGTGGTCAAGAACGTGGTCTATTCTTGCAGAAGACTCGGGATCAAGTGCCAGTACCCATAAGGAGGCTAACAACAGTCTATAAATCCAGTTTTATAATTTATAAATATAATTTATAAATCCAATTTTATAATTTATAATTTTGTGTGTATGGGCATATTGCCTGTATGTACATAAGTGTACCTGTGTCCTGCAATTGCTTCAGTGGTCAGAAGAGAGTGTTTATATTGCCTGTATGTACATAAGTGTACCTGTGTCCTGCAATTGCTTCAGTGGTCAGAAGAGAGTGTTGTACAACACTCTCTTCTGACCACTGAAGCAATTGCAGGACACAGGTACACTTATGTACATACAGGCAATATGCCCATACACACAAAATAGAAATAAATTTGATTTTTTTTCAGAAGGCAGGAAAGGAACAGGCAAGGGGAGCACCTCAGTGAGCAGACTACCTCATTGGTGTGTGCTCCTGATTCCTGCCCTGAGCTTTTAACCTGCTTCTCCCTAGTGATGAGCTAAAAACTGAAGGGTGAAATAAACCCTCTTCTCAGTGGTTTTGGTCAGTGTCTTATCATAGCAATGGAAAAAGAAAAAAAACTAGGACAAGTAAGGAACATTTTGCTGCTTCATGCATTTCCTGACTTGATTAAAAATAAAAAAAAAAATATCTAGAAAGTTACTTTGAGCTATTTGCATATTTAAATTAGAAAATATTACTCAAACATGTTATTTATCTCTTTTCTTTTTTAAAGTATATTTTTATTAAATTTTTGAACATTTCATGCAATCATTCTTAATTATATTTAGACTCCTCTCTAAATACAATGCCCCCACCCTACTGGATTTCATTCATTTTATTATATATGTTATGCCTATGGAGTCAAGTTTGTGTCCCAGATGTCCTTCTGTGTGAGTTCATCACCTGGAGCCTGTTTAGCCTATCTAGTGTCACTCCATTAAAGCTTAACTCTCCCTAATCCAATAGTGATCAGCTGACAGTAGTTCCTCAGCTAAGGTTGGGACCTCCTGCCCATTTCCCTAGCTCTATGCTGGTTCTTGTCTGATTGAATTTGCATGGGTCTTCTGCATGCTGTCATTACTGCCAGAAATCCTGCATGTTCCATTGAATTTGAAGCAGTTAATTATTCATTTAACTATTTATTTAACCTGGGATCTTATGCATTTTAATTTGGGATTTTCAATGGTACATTGGACTATCCCTTGCAAGAAATAGTTGACAACTGAAAGTTTAAATTTATTATTTATTTTTGTATTTGCAGAAGTAATGATCTGTTTTGTTCATTTATCAAATAAATGTTCTATTTTTGAATAGCATTATTTTATATTGACTTCTTTTGCTATAATTAAGTTCAGCTTAGCAGTTTTCTGTAAGCTATGCTTAGAAACTCTGCGAAAACAGAATGTAATAGTTTGCTATCTTTCCTGTTAATAGGATGTGTTGCTGGCTTATAATTCAGGTGCTTGTTCTACTTTTTAAAATGAGTCTAGACACTTTGATCAATAAGCTGTCTTCTAGAATGTGAGCAGGGCTCTGTTAAGTCATTGAGCTGAATCAAGCTCTCAATCTTTACAAATCTATATATTTGGGGCCATAATTTGTAATTTTCAACTTTAGTTTACTTTATACTAGAGTCTTACAGATGAGAGTTTTCACTGTATCCCTAAGGATATTTTTGTCAAGAATGTCCCATCAGCTTTAGAAATGCAAAAGGAAGAGGTCAAAGAAGTAAGGGAAAATTAAAAGCTGAAAAATGAATAGGTATATCTTCTGACTTCAGTTTAAATTACGAAATTCAGTCTTCATTAATTTTCTTTTATATTTAACCCAGACATCTATTTCACATACAAAATTAGAAATGTTAATTACTAACACATTTAAGAAAAATAAAATGTAATTATTTCTTGCCCTACTGCATAAAGATTTGTTAAATGAAAGACCCTGTTAATTTAAAAGCTATTACAAGTTTTGATTAATCTTAATAGTTATAATTCTTATTGAGAATAAATTGCTTAAGCCTTTAATTAAAAGTTGAATAATCTTTAAAACTATGCAATTTGGAAAGGAAAGGGTCTTGAGTTCAAACACTTTCTGATCTCATAGGAAATCTAGGTACATTTAAAATATGGTATCTTCCAGTGTACGGTGTTTTAAGTAGCAGTTTGAAAGGTAGTTCTGCCTTTTCTACTTAAATAGTGCAACAAAGCAAACCAAGAATTCTATTTAGGTAAATAACTTTATTGGAAATCAATGGCTTTTAAAAGAGACACTATTGAAATGTAAGTATGTTCAACACAGTTCCTGAGCCTTCATGGATTATTGGAGACAGAGTTTGGGCAGGAAGAAGGTGATGACAGGGAAAAGGTAAAGGAGGAAACATCGACAATGACCCATAGCCAATACCAGCAATGAGGATACCAAACCATACTGGAAGTGAATACTTCCCTGCCCAGAGTTCAGGTGGACACTGAATGAAGCCAAGGTCTTATTTTCTTCTACCTGTTCTTCCCTTTCTCATCTCTTAGGGCTTCATGATTTCTGGTATCTCTCAGCTACATGATAAAGTAGCCTTCAGCTTGAAAAGTAACAAAACAAATGCTGCATCCAGGACAGTACTTCTCCAACTTTCTTCATTGTATAGGATGTCTATTGTATACCACAGAAAAATTAACCATGAATACCAGTAGCACTCTGAAAGCTCTTTGTCTATTGAGATACAGTGTTAATTTTCAGTTGTCAGACACAGCTTAATTCAAGATACCGCCCTGCTCATTCTGAGTCGAAGTGCCCACCATGGTTACTGAGCTACCACATTCACCTTTCAATTAAGATTTTCCATTTCTAATTCCAAGAATTTATTAAAATATTGAAATCATTTGCATTCTAACATTCTTTCAGGTTCAAAGAATTCATTCAAGTATATATTTTGTAAACAAATTAAGACAAAATCATTTTTACTCTATTTTGCTTTAAGAGGCTATGGGGTCATATGAATTTCCTTGTGGTTAAATTGCTAAGAAAAATTGTAATTTTACCTTATAAAATTTAGAGTATCAATACAAATTACTAATGTTTCAGTAGAATTTGAAGCCATAATGCACTACGAAATATGAATTTAAAGACTCATAAAGTCAGTGATCTTACTCCTCCCATGACTTTCAGTCCTTCATTTCAGCCAGTGTGTGTGTACTTGTCTTCAGTAGAACTTCTTGGGTTTCTTTGACAGGAGAGGAAAGTGTGAAAATGTAGAAATAGAGGAATTAAAAGTAAAGTAAAGAAAATAGAGCTTCCATAAATGTCTCAACTACTAAGGAGTCATGTCTGACCTTAGAGAGTCAATAATCTTTCAATTAGTGTATACTATTCCATAAAAGTCCCTTTAAAGGGCAGGGGAGGCAGCTGATGCCTGTCCTTCCAGCACTCATCAGCCTAAGTCAAGATGGTCATCGCTAACGTGGTCAGCTGGTGACCTCTATGCAAACCTAGATATAAAGTGAGACCATATCTCAAAGCCAAACAATCAAGCAAAAAAAATATGAAACAACAATGAAAAGCTTCAAATTAATATCTGGAAAATTAACAGATTGATGTAAGTAAAGAAGCTCACAATTATGAAATTGAATCAATTCTCACTAGTGAAACTTCCTTAAATAATAGAGTGTGATGCAAACAAAAAACCACAACTAGTCAAGCTTCAAAGAATAGGAGAACCAGAGTCTGTATTGCTATATGGGATTCCTATATTAAAATTCACCTATGCATGGCTCAAGGATCCTTGTGAGAAGAGGGGTCAGAAAGACTGTAAGAGCCAGGGCTGGTGCATGAACTTAGAGAAGCAGTGGCAGTGGCTTACAACTGACTGTAAGCGTTCACATGTAAACCTGTGCAATATAGGCATCAGACACAGGACCCATGGCAACTGGGACAAGGTCTGAAAGTGGAGCAAGAGAAATGGGTGGAGGACCTACCCTGGACTGAGAACTACAAGAGACTGAGTACTGTTGGGTGAGGAAGAGTATGCCTTACCTAAGATTCCTAGATATTCTGACTAGACTCCAGTGGATCTATTTGCACAGAATGGTGTCTGGATTTGGGAGCTTGCTTGGATGCTGCTTAGCGTGGATGCTGTAATGCATGAGTTCTTAAGGGGGTTGGGGCATGGGGAACTGGGTTTGATAAGAAACTGTTGTGGGGCTGGAGAGATGGCCTCTTGGTTAAGAGCGCTGACTGCTCTTGCAGAGGACTTGCAGAGGACCTGGGTTCAATCCCCAGCACCCACATGACGACTGAAAACCGTCTTTAACTCTAGTTCCAGGGAATCCNGTTAAGAAAAATTGTAATTTTACCTTATAAAATTTAGAGTA
Source organism: Rhizomys pruinosus (assembly GCA_009823505.1). Taxonomy (NCBI): domain Eukaryota; kingdom Metazoa; phylum Chordata; class Mammalia; order Rodentia; family Spalacidae; genus Rhizomys; species Rhizomys pruinosus. The sequence continues at coordinate 4,566 of VZQC01007830.1, read as the reverse complement.
TCAATACAAATTACTAATGTTTCAGTAGAATTTGAAGCCATAATGCACTACGAAATATGAATTTAAAGACTCATAAAGTCAGTGATCTTACTCCTCCCATGACTTTCAGTCCTTCATTTCAGCCAGTGTGTGTGTACTTGTCTTCAGTAGAACTTCTTGGGTTTCTTTGACAGGAGAGGAAAGTGTGAAAATGTAGAAATAGAGGAATTAAAAGTAAAGTAAAGAAAATAGAGCTTCCATAAATGTCTCAACTACTAAGGAGTCATGTCTGACCTTAGAGAGTCAATAATCTTTCAATTAGTGTATACTATTCCATAAAAGTCCCTTTAAAGGGCAGGGGAGGCAGCTGATGCCTGTCCTTCCAGCACTCATCAGCCTAAGTCAAGATGGTCATCGCTAACGTGGTCAGCTGGTGACCTCTATGCAAACCTAGATATAAAGTGAGACCATATCTCAAAGCCAAACAATCAAGCAAAAAAAATATGAAACAACAATGAAAAGCTTCAAATTAATATCTGGAAAATTAACAGATTGATGTAAGTAAAGAAGCTCACAATTATGAAATTGAATCAATTCTCACTAGTGAAACTTCCTTAAATAATAGAGTGTGATGCAAACAAAAAACCACAACTAGTCAAGCTTCAAAGAATAGGAGAACCAGAGTCTGTATTGCTATATGGGATTCCTATATTAAAATTCACCTATGCATGGCTCAAGGATCCTTGTGAGAAGAGGGGTCAGAAAGACTGTAAGAGCCAGGGCTGGTGCATGAACTTAGAGAAGCAGTGGCAGTGGCTTACAACTGACTGTAAGCGTTCACATGTAAACCTGTGCAATATAGGCATCAGACACAGGACCCATGGCAACTGGGACAAGGTCTGAAAGTGGAGCAAGAGAAATGGGTGGAGGACCTACCCTGGACTGAGAACTACAAGAGACTGAGTACTGTTGGGTGAGGAAGAGTATGCCTTACCTAAGATTCCTAGATATTCTGACTAGACTCCAGTGGATCTATTTGCACAGAATGGTGTCTGGATTTGGGAGCTTGCTTGGATGCTGCTTAGCGTGGATGCTGTAATGCATGAGTTCTTAAGGGGGTTGGGGCATGGGGAACTGGGTTTGATAAGAAACTGTTGTGGGGCTGGAGAGATGGCCTCGTGGTTAAGAGCGCTGACTGCTCTTGCAGAGGACTTGCAGAGGACCTGGGTTCAATCCCCAGCACCCACATGACGACTGAAAACCGTCTTTAACTCTAGTTCCAGGGAATCCGACACCCTTTTCCGACCTCTGCGGCATTGCACGACATAGGTGCACAAACATACATGCAGACAGTACATTCATACATATACGAAAATGAATAAAATTAAAAAAAGAAACTGTTGTATGAATTGTACAAATTATCAACAAAAATTTAAAAAAATTGAATTAAGTAAATAAACTCACCTACAAGAATTTGAAAGGCATACCTTTGAAGGAATCAGTTATGTGTCAAAATGACTGATAGTCACACTGTAAAAAGCACTCCATTTTACAGACAGTTTACTCCACACATGAATTTGTAATTGACTAATGAATGTTTGTTTGACAAACATCACCAATATCAAATCTAATCCTTCTGGTGGAATTTTTCTCCTTAATATCTATTTTTGAAAATTTCTTCCAAGAAAATTTTATGTCTAATTTTTAATTTAATTTATTGCATTTTTGTGTATGGCATATGTAACACCTCAGTCAGTCTTAATCAACTTTATACCCCCTTCTCCATTAGCAGCCTCCCATACCCCCCTCCTGACTGGAATTCGTACATTCTTTCATTTATGTTAAGGCCTATTATGCCAAATTAGTGTCCCCAGTCATTACTCAGTGCAAGATCATACACTGAGCCCCAGTCAGCCTATCCACTGTCCCCTGCTTTAAGAATAGCTGTTCTGCATGCTGACGCCATTGCTGTAGGTTCATATGAGCAGGGTCCAAGAAGCTTGTAGGATTCAATTTCCATATGGTCATGTCTCTACTCCCGGGCTCTTACAATTTTTCTGCCTCTTCTTCCACAATAGTCCCTGAGCCCTGGGTGAGTGAGGTTTAATATAAGAGACCTTTCCGTGGAGCCCAATCTGCATACTCCTAAATGCCATGGTTTGGCCATTTATGACCTTGAGTTCATGGGAGCCTGTTGGATTAGGGAGCATCCCTAATAATAGTTAAGAGATTCATTAGTTTCCTCTTGACACCTTTTTCCATTTGTGTGAGCCTTGGGTGTAGAGGTTGCATTTAGATGTGTAACTAAGGCTTGGGTAATTACCAGAAAATGTCTCTGTGTGACCAGTTGTGGAACTCTGTAGTCTTCATCTGCTACAAAATATGCTTCTTTAATCATTAGATAGCTTAGGCAAAAGAGAAAATAGGTAAAAAAATTAAAAATGTAGGAATATGGGATTGGACTTCATGAAGATTAAAACAAAAGGAGAAGTTTATTGGACAATTTGAAGAAGAAATTAACATATTTATGAAAAAGAGGGTACTATGACACATTTTAAGGTAGCAAGGCCATACATGCATTAAGGACAGATTATTTTTATTTTTACTTGTGCAATTGTTGTTTAGTTACACTTGGGTGGGTGTCTAATCTTCAAGAAAATGGGCTCCTGTTCAAGAAATTTCTGTTGGATGTAAGATCATTTTTTTACTATATAGTTTCTATTGTTTACAGTTACTCAACGCTTATTAATTACACATGGATTCAGAAGACATATAGCAGAGTTGGTCACATGATCACTACTCATATAGGAATGGAAAATATTCCTTTTCTTAAATAGCATCATTCAATATCATTGCAAAATCCACTTTGTCTAATTCTACTATGATTTTATAAAGGTATTTAACCAAATATGGGAACTTTACAGAAATGGAGAAAAAATATTGGTGTCAACCCAAATGATGGTTCTATTAAGTTACTCATTCATTTGTCAAAAAAATAATGATTTCCCTTTTGTGCATCCATAGAGCTACAGTATGAACTTTATTGTTGATAAATTAATTTATTTCACTTTTATGAATGTAAAACAAAGTTGACCAGCATGCGTCATGGAATTAAAGGAGCAGTACAACCCTGCCTACCGTGGGCAATACCTGAAGTTTTAGGAAGAGCTAGCACCTGCACAGGCTTAGCCAAAGCCTGGGTGAGTACTCTTTCACCAGTGGATGATATGACTTGAACAGAAAGGAAAGTAATGGCTTCTGGAGAGGAGAGCTTGAAAAAGGGACTGAAGAGGATGTGAAAGGCTGTGTCTGAAAAAGAGTGGAGAAGGTAGACCAGCTCTCCTCTCTCTTTCTCTACTAAATAGCCAAGAAAACTGGGCTGAAGATCTCCAGAAAAGCTATACTAGAATTTAGATATGTAGCATGGTGAGTTTGAAAGTGTATAAAACAGACTCATGTAGATATATTTTAATAGAAAACATGCATATTTATAATGTGTGAGAGCAAATACACAAATGTACTATCAGGTCAATATCCCTGACAGTCTTTGTCGTATTTATGCAAACAACCAGTACTAAATTAGAAGAAAAAGAAAATGTGAACAGCACAGTAATGAATGATGGGATTGCATCTTCAACTAATAGTGCTGATCAAAGAAAACGTATGACCTGATGGGCAGACAGATCAATTCTTCAAAACATTTGAAGAATATCAGATTCTAATCAATAGGATGTTTCTCTAGTAGAAAAATCTGATAAAGACACAACCAAATGTTAATTCCAAACCATTGCCTCAATGACACATATGGTAAAAATTTAAGTAAAATATCAAGAAACAAAACAAAAATGTATACCAGAAAGATCAAATGTCATTATCTAATCATACATCCCAAGGATGTATGATTAGATCAATGTACATAAAAAAAATAAAGATAATATTATAACAGCAAAGTAAGGAACAAATCTACATGAACATGGTGATGGACGCATAAAAGATTTTGATAGTATTTAATATCATTTTGTGGATAAAATTATCCATATGTTAGGTATAAAACAGATAAACTTTTGTTTTTCCATATGAATTTAAAGATCTTTTTTCCAAGTCTGTGAAGAACCTCATAGGGATTTTGATTGGGATTGCATTGAATCCGTATATCAATTTGGGAAAGTGGACATTTTTACTATATTAATTATCCCAATCCCATGAGCATGGGAGGTCTTTCCATCTTTTGATGTCATTTTCAATCTCCTTCTTCAGGGGTTTAAAAATTTTGTTGTAGAGGTCTTTGTTGTAGGTATCTTTGGTTAGGTTTGTTCCCAGGTATCTTATTGTTTTTGAGGCTATTGTGAGTAGGAAGGTCTTTTTATATTCCTTCTCTACTTGTTTATTGTTGGTGTAAAGAAAGGCTAGTGGTTTTTCTAGGTTAATTTTGTAGCCCGACACTTTACTAAAACTCTGAATTGTTTCTAGAAGTTTTCTGGTGGGGTTTTTAGCAACCCTTAGGTAAACTATCATATCATCTGCAAAATGGGATAGCTTAACTGCTTCTTTTTGATTAGTACTCCTTTAATTTCCTTCTCTTTTCTT
>VZQC01007828.1:0-11942 GCA_009823505.1 Rhizomys pruinosus | reverse complement strand
TTTTATGAACAGTGCTTAAGTCAATGTTCACACTTTACTTAGGCGTATGGTCATTAGAGTTATTCAACATTTATTCAAAATCCCTTTGGGCTTTCTTACAAACACACTTAAGCCTTCATCTGATTTGGTAAGAGGGATTTGATGGGACATTATTTTGGCCCCCACCCTCTGAGGTTGATTTGTGTCCTAGGGTCCTGCATCGGTACCTCTGTACATGTCCTATGCCAATGAGTAACCAGTCATCCCAGGCCAGGGACGGGCTTGGATAGATTCACCTTTACAGGGGACTCTTCATCCGGCCAGTTTCCAGTCTAGGGAGGAAAGTCTATATAGAGGAGAAACTCCTCAAGCTTCAAAGGGAAGCTCTGGTCAAGAAAGACCTGACTTTTTCCTCACATAGCCTGGAACTGGTCAAAGGAGCCAGGTGAAAGGCCTGTGTAGTGACCCCCTGAGAACCAGAACCTCAACTGAACTTACACCAAAACAAACTATTTATATGAGCTAACTGTGTGGTTTTTAAACACCCCAACAGGGGACTGTAATCTAAAGAAGAGAGAATGAAATAGGTTATTATCACCTATTTAGGTGAGAGACCTACTATGTCAAGTTAGGAATTTACTGTGTCATGTTAGAAAACATCTCAGAGATGATGGCATATTTAATGTGCCATGCCAGACAATACCACCTTTTATATTCTCATGGTTATGGCTTTCATTCTGGAGCCCTGTGTACTAAAGCTGACCTCATTCTAGAGCTCTGTGTATTAAAACTTTTTTCCCAATTTCTCAAACCAGAGTACAAGTCCTCTCTCTCTCTGCAGATGCTGAAGTCGACCATGGATCCTCCAATGTTAATCGCCACCAAACATCCCCCTTGTTGGGTAATGTGATACGCCCTTGCAGTCAGACTCAAACCAGCTTGGTCTTTTCCAGTTGCAGAGGGGGAAGGAACATCCACTAAAGTACTGGCCACTATCGATCTGGGCCAAAACCACCAGGCAGAGCAACCAGAGCAGCAAAAATGGGGAGGAGAAAACTGGATTCTAACCTTCCAGCGTGACAGCTGTTCCCCCAAAGACTTTGGGACCCTTCAGCTCTGCCCTTGATGAAGCAGGACCATACAGTAGAAGGAGTGGAGGAGAACAGCGCCTCCATTTTCTCTACATAAGCAAAAAGGCAAAATGGCTGGAATTGATGGAAATGTTGGGACAATGTTTGTTCTGGGCTTCCCAGAATTCCCAAGGGACACGGCTCCCCACCTTTGCCAAAGCGACTCAATCTTCTGACAACTTCCTCTGTACCTGAGGCCCCCACCCCCATTGGATTATCTAAGTGGGTGCATCCCAGGCGCCATCTCTCTCTATCTGCTGTTTACATGCTGAGAGCATGTGTCTGCAGGCGGCCTTGCCAGCGGACGGGAGCACTTGCTGTAGGTTCCACATGGGACAGTAAGTGTGTCTAGTCAAATAGTTAGTGTTGGTAAAGTAAGTGTAAATATGTTCTTGGTGTGACCTTAAGCCTCATGTGCCTGTCCTTTATCTGGGGTTAGGGTGTGGTGCGTGGCCCTTTTATAACCTAATGGATACCTTAGGGGAGATGCTAAAGACTGGGGAAATATCTGATTACCCTTCAAAATTGAATAGTCAAAGGAACCATAGCTGTGGCTCAGTGGTAGAGCCATCTCCAGCACTACAGAATAAGACAATTTAGAGTATGGACTCCAGAAATATCTGAAAAATGAGCTGCCAACTTAGTATTCTATAAAGAATGAAAATGAAATGTCAATTTCAGGGATCAAGTCAGCAAGATCAGCTTGCCTGCATAGGATCACTGAAGGAAGAGTCCCCTTACAGAACCCTGGTTGCCATGTGGTGCACAACCCAACCTCTGGCTACAGTTACTTTGTTATTTTAGGCATTTGGCTGAGGAAATGTTTACCTTGTCTTTGGTGCAGTATATAATGTGACTACAGGACATGTCTTGGCCCTAGGATCCTGGACTTTTGAGGCTGGTTCCTGTCCTACCAGGAGGCCTCTGCCCTGACTCAGAAATCCATAGCTATAAGGCTTAGACACAATTTGAAATTTGACATCTGCCATGCAAGCTTTAATAATTAAGCAGAGATTTGGCCCATACTTTATTCCCAGTCTCTGTTAATGCATTAACCATCATAGGCAGAACTCTGGTCTTTAGGCGTCATTTCTAGAAAGCTGTCCAAATCTTTCTCTGATAAGTGTAACATTGCTGGAGGATCCAGATGGTTGCTGATTTAAGTCGATTGCTAAACAAGAAGGAAAAAAAGTTTAGTTTATGTACATCTGAGACAAAGAAATTTTAATTTAGGAAGCAGGTTTCTCTGGCTTAAATTATTGCAAACATTTTGATGGATATGATGAAATCAGTACATCTTGAAATCACCCAAGACAGACAGTTTTGCAGGACATATGGCTAATGTGCAGCATTAACAGCTTCCCAGTTCTCTTTGACAGTAATCTCATACTTCCAGAATACTTACTTGGGAAAATTTTTCATGCATGGTATGGGCCATTAGCCAGGATCTGGATGGAGGAGGCAAGGGGCCATGTGGTGTCTGCTCAGTCGCTTCTCTAGCTAAGACAGCTAAGACAGGAGCAGATAATTCCTACAACAGCTTCATAAGGCAGAGGATTATGTGTGGGGACAAGACCACAATCCTTAAGCCAAAGTACAATATCATTTTAGTTCATTAATTCACATGAAAATCTCATTCCACAGACTTTAGATTCATGAGAGTTATTAGTAATGTCAATCGAGAAATGACAGGATAAAATGTAGATTGATTTAGGTTTTCAAAATTGATTAGCAGTTCAGAGTCATGAGAGCAATCTATGTGGCATTTTCACTCTCCTAGCTACTAAAATTGATTAGCACACTTGAGGATGGTAGACTGAACCTTATGGAAATCACTGCAAATTAAATCATGACATGGCTTGATCACTAAAGTCTGCTAATGATTAGGAAACAAGCTTTCATTGGAACAGCAGACAAACTAGACTTTTCTATTCTTCTTGACTTTGGGCATTGGGATAGTGTAGGGAAAGAGGAGGCCACGTGTGGCTTTTTTTGTGCTAAATTACCAGCTTGTCTGTTTACACTGAAACCTGGCCTTAGGCAGGATTTGCATGTGCATTAGCAAGCCTGTGACACCTTGAGATCAAAGGCACTCAGGAGTTCTTGTGCTCATGATGTGGAACATGAGGCATGGGGTCTGAAACCAGGCCCTGAGAAATGATGTCACTCTGGGTATAGAAACAGAATGCTGTGAATAAAAAGATGAGTCCTTCTTACCATCAGACAGGGACTACTGCCATTATTTGTGCATGCAATATTAGCCCATGAGGCTTGTGTATTAGTGACCAGTGGGTTGGATGGCAGTCAAGCAGACCACCAACCTGGGAAGCTGGTGTGGAGCTGGAAGGAGACCTATCAGGTCACCAGCCGTGATGTGTGTGAGTGCTCCCACAGGAATTAGAGTGTAGAGCACCAATCAGGCAGCAGTCTGGGAATTAGTCTGTAGAGTGCCAATCAGGAAACAGTCTGAAGGATGTGGGAATGCCAATAGGGCATTGCCTGGTATAGTTGCTAGATGAGACAGGTGGGCAGTGGAAAAGTTGTCAGCCTTTGGCCTCATGGTTTAGGACAGCTGCTGGCAGATGTCTTGCAACTTCCCTTTCCCCTGTAATCCAGTGGATGGAGTTTGAGCATCTACCTCTACATCTACATGTGGCAGAGTGACACTACAGGATAGTGGGGCAGAAATCATTTACTTTTTACTTTTACTATTTTTCATTATTTCAGAAGAAAAGAATGGATGTTGTTTGAGGACATTCGATGTCTGGACTGTTTTTCAGACCAGTGAGTTGAATTTGCATTTACAAGTTTGGAATAAAATTGCCTTTGCTTGGTATGTCAGCTAAGTGGGGCCCTTGCCTTTCTGGGGTAGCATACAATCTGGGAAATCTGAGGACGCTGAGGAAATTATTTCCCTCTTGGACTGAAGTCTTGGCCTAACAAGAAGCTCATAACCTTTTTGGTGTCAGCAGTTAATATGGTCAGAATTTGGTGCTCAAGGCAGTAAGTTCTCTACCCATGTTTACCCCTTGTCCTGGTGCTTTATTTTTATATCCTTCAGATGAAATGATCAGAGTAAATATGCAACCTATAACCATTTAATACCACAAAATGGGTGAATGCTGCATCTAATTCTGTCAATAATTCAAATCATACTAATAAGAAGCTTAAAAGATATCCATCCTTGTGTTTGTGTTTGAGCTTAATCTCAATCTTTCCTTGCTTTCAGACTGTAGCTGGATTAACAAGTTAATCATTTGTTAAACATGAGGCATGAGTAGAAATGTTAGAGCATGATGATGTCAAATCATGAAAATCCCTAAGTACAGAGGAACTCACCTCAAAAGACTTCTTAGAGAAATTGACATTTAAAGTGGGACCTTACCAATAAGTGCATGAAAAAGTTCTCAACATCATTACTTATCAATGAAATGTAAATTGAAACCACAGTAGGATAGGGGATGGGTGTCAAAAAAGAGAAAATTTTCAAAAATCTAGTAAGGATACTGTGAAATGGGAATTCTCACACAATGGAAGCAGGGATATAAATTTGTGCAGTGGGTATGGAGATTCCTTCAAACACTAAATTTGAGCTATCACATGACCCAGAAATCCCACTACTGGACATCTACCCAAAAGAAAGGAAATCTCCCAATAAAGAGATGGCTGCTCCGCCTGTCTATTGCAACATTGTTCACAAAGGATAAGATATTGAGTCATCTTCGATGTCAATCAGTGATTGGGTGTATAAATATGTAGATGCTGACTTCAGTGCTGTGTATAAAACTCAGGGAGCTCAGAAGGTCACAAGCTTGACAAGGCCCCTCATGTTATACAGGCAGCGAATACTTACTGGAGAAGAGGAGATTTTTTTTAATGAAGTCACCTGCAAGTTCATCAGGGAGTTCCAGTTATGCACCTTACATGAATCATCACCCATGGTGAGGTGGGCTTTTCAGTGACACAGCTGCCTGAGAGTCTGCCATGATTCTGTAAGTAACTCAAATAATCTCATTGGTTGACTAAGTTAGAACTGGGTAGAATAGTTTCTTTGATCTATTGGTGTCCTATCTTGATGAATGTACATGTGTCATGTCTTCCTAGGAAGAGTCACAGAACATGTATACAATAGAATTTTTTCAGCCACAGAACAGATTGGAATCCTGTTATTAGCAGTGGTAGAATACATGGAATTGGTTATCATTCTGCAGAATGAAATAAGTTGATAACAACAACAACAACAACAACAGAAAGGACTGCATTGAAGAACTGACTGAAACAGTGAACTTCTGCTCAAAACAGTCAACTTCCACATGTAGAATACTAAGAAAGACTGAGAAAGAGATGAAAAGCATGTTTGGCAGAATGCATGAGCTCTGGTGGGATCGGTGAATGGGGGGAGACACGGGTCTAGATTTGATAAAAATAAATAAATTAATTAATTAAAAAAAAGAAATAAGTTGATACAGAAAGACAATTCCCACATGTTATCACGTGGACATGTGAAGAAAAAGTCCATTTCATAGAAGAATGGAAAGGATTAATGGTGACTAGAGACTGGGATGGGCAGAATGAGGTGAGACAGGAAGAAACTAAGAGTGACTGAGAGACACAGAGGAAGTATTAGTTCTATTTTCCACAGTATAGAAGGCAACTGTTTGTTAAAACAATCTGCAATGTATTTTATCAATCCAAAAGACACACTCTTAATTCAAAGGGAACATTAAATATTTAACTGTGGCATGAAGTATGAGTTACCATGGCCGGGCTATTAAGATTATCCTAAATATAATGTTCTAACATGTTAACAATTTCTTGAAGTTTCATATTAACAGAACAAGAAACTTAAAAATCAGGATATTTTTCAAATGCATTAGGAAAGACATCTGGTGGGTGGGTTACAGGAATGTGGGGAACGTGGAGGTAGGTGCCAAATGTTATCTGATGTTACCAGATGTGCAAGCTGGGAGCCTATTTGTACATTAGGAAACGGTCCATGTAATAGCTACAAAAGTGCTACATCACACACAGAGTGGGCGATGAATGCCTACTTGAGGGCTAAAGTAGCCCAAGGTGTATCTGGCTCTGAACCTCCCATTACAGCTCCCCACTGTCTATGTTCTGTCTCTGTATCTGTCTGAGAACTTTAGTTCACAATTTCAAAATTACAAAAAGTACAAAATTCCCAACACATAATAAGGGTGTCACATTAACTTCTACTGGGGGTGTGTGAGCCTATTCACCCTTGATAGGGTATCCATGACAGATCAAGTAATAATTCCAATAAACCCCAACTTGGTAAGCTAATGAGCTTCTTGGACTACCATGAGCATGGGTGACCCACCAGCAGCCTATCACTGCACATACCTATCGTAGATGATGACTTCATTGAAGCTTTGTGATGGAGTCCCTCCTTCAGTTACATTCCACACATCCTATAGATTCTAGAATCTCCAAAGACTGCTTACAGCTGGTGGGAGGGAGGGATTCAGGAGGGAATAATGGCTGGAATGCCAGGAGAGAGTCCTGTATGTTCTCTTTCCTCTTTCAACTAGGGAGAGTTGAAAGCTCTATTACCTTACATAGATTTATCTGTTGCTACTGAATTCTTCTGTTCAGTTAGTTCCCATCTTCCCAGATGACTACCCCTTCCTTTCCTCCCTTCTACCTTTAATTTTCCCTTAGTGTTTGGAAATAGTTTATAAGTCCCCTCAAGAGCAATGACAGTGTCCTTTAGTATAAAGTCCCATCTGTTCCAACTTCCTTTGTTGGCTTACCAGGGAGCATAGGTTGATGGAAAATGGGGAATAAGGCCTGGCAGCCCTGAGTCCACAGCACAGCCAGCTACTCGGTCCTTTGCAAGCACGACTTCTCCCCTTATACTGTGGACCCTTTGCTCACACATCTCTACCTTTCTTCTTCATTTCCTCTCATCTTCTTCAAGTACCATTGGGATGAATGGCTCAGGCATGGAGACAGCAGGTTGAGCATTTTGATGGCAATGGTCACCACAGCAGTTCCCAGGCAGGCCATCTTGTTATCTGAAGCAATAATCCATAATCCCACCCTTCTCTGGGGCACAGACTGGGTGGGAAGTAGGAGGGATGGAGGGGGTGAGGTGGAAATGAATGGGGGAGAGTGGAGAGTGGGGGGTGATGGTGTATTACTAAGGCTGACTTGATCACCAGCATGTCTCCAAAGCCAGGCAATTTCACATATGATTCTCACCAGGACTCATATATTCTGCATCTGTGCCTCAGGGACATATCCTAGAGGGGATGGAGTTTGGAGTTGGGGTTTCTGATTTGGTTAGCTTGGAAGCCAAGGATGTGGTGGTCTGGTGGGATGGAGCCTGGGTTGAATGTTATCCAACGGTGGATGCCTAGGCGCAGTGCTATAGAACATGGGATGAAGACCAGGTAAGAGCATTGGCTTCCCAGACACTGCAAGTTAAACTGTTAAATTTGGCTTTTGGTGCTCTCAATAACTGAGATAATATGAAGATATTCCAAAAGGCTTAGAGGAATCAATTATAGATAAGACATAAGACAAACTCAGCTGAAATCATTAAGCCTGGAAATGATATATTTCTCAGGCAAATAATAACCTGTCCCCTAGACAATCCCCAGGTAGAAGAAGGAGGAGCTAAAGAGGCAGTGCTTTCCCTGGCTATTGGAAACCAGGCCACTGGAGAAGAACCACCCTTGGTGGTATTCTAAAAAGGGCTTTGTTTGGGCTACAGAGATGGCTCAATGTTTGAGAATGCCCACTGCTCTTGCAGGGGGCCTGAGCTCAATTCCCAGTACCCTCATGGTGGCTAACAACCATCTGTAACTCTAGTTCCAGGGGATCCAATACCTTCTGACCTCTGTAGGCATGGCACGACATGGGCGCACTTCCACACATTTAGGCAATACATTTATACACATAAAATAAGAATAATAAATAAAATATTTTAAAAATGCCTTTGTCCCTTCTACAAAGAGGGTGATCATTGTAAGGGCCAATGCCCCTCCCCAAAAGGAGGATGAGCCTTCAGCTCCAGTGATGGACAACCTCAAATACAGAGGCTTCCCAAGGTTCCATGAGAAAAGCCCCATACAAAAACACTACAGGGATCCACTAAGCGGCTCAGTTGACTCTGGACCTGACAGGTAGAAATGTTGATTTTCTTTCTAGTACTATGAGTTTATTCTGTCTTTGCCAATAACCCTGGCCCTGTTACTAAATAAACTCACAGTAACCAGTATTGATGTAAAAGTTCAAAATAGCAAAGGAGTTATTGCTGTCATCCTCAGCCTTGAGCGTCTCCTCGTTCCTGGCCCAGTGATAAGGAAAAGCACTGGGAGTCCAGAAACCAAGGCTGACACCTGCTTCCTCCTTAGCTGACTCCTGCTAGGCCTGCCTACGGCAGCTGTGGAAGAGCTGCTAGGTGAGACATAGCTACCTCCTTTCACTAATGTAGTATAAAGCATAGAATGATTTTATGTAAAGTTTTTTATATTCTATTTATTATTTTATGTGTATGAGTGTATTGTCTGCATGCATGTAAGTGCAATGCCTGTGGAGTCAGAAGGAGACATTAGATTCACTTAGCACTAGAGTTACAGAGGATGTTAACTGCCATGTGATGGGACTGCTCAGCTTTCTGCTCCTGCTGCGTCATGCTATGCCTCCCTTATCATGATAGACTGTTATCCTTCTGCAATATAAGCCCAATAAACATTTGCTTCTATATACGATCATGGTAATTTATCACAGCAGCACAGAAAGTACCAAATACACCTTAACTTCCTAAATACAAAGATGTGTCCTATTAATAAATCTATCAAGTTTTAACAGCTCATGTTTGGTTTTCTTCCTTCTTTTTATTTTGACTCTATTAGTATAATTCAATGGCTACAATCTCACATTATTTATCTTTTTTTCCTTAAAATTATTTTGTGTTTTCCAACACTCTCAATATATACCAGCTAGTATTTTTGTTTGCAGTCCAAGGGATCACAACAAGCTACACAGGATGGCTCTCCTGGGACACACATGGCTGTGGCTTTCCTGGCTTTTGCCCTTTCTGACATAATCATGTTCTGCTTGCTGAGATCCTGTGTTTTCAGTCTCTTTTTAAAATTTGTCTCTTATAGGACAATGATTGTTTCAAATAAACTCCTTGTGATGTAGGGATTCCAGCCAGTTCCTGCTACAGCATAAGTGAATTCCTCTCCCTGACTGATAGAATTGAAAGAGAGCTTATTTTTGGATGTTTGTCAGGGACTAAGCTCCTCTTCAGTATGGAAGAAGTTATAAAGACTGATCATCATCCACCTCTCCCAGAAGACTTCTGGGACCACAGCTCTCAGGGGTAGTTGTGGACAAAGACTGAGATCAAGACAGTATATGAAAGAAGAGGAAAAACTGGAAAACCTCTCCTCACCAAGGCTGACAAGAAACAACAGACAGAGCATTGCTGAAAAGCAAATGCATGCCAATGTAAGGGCATGTGCACAGTCTGAGCTGCTGGACACAGTTACCTTCCATCCTCTGCCTGTTCTTCCCACTCTGGCACTCTTCCATTCTTGGAAGTGATCTCTTTCTCTGTGCTTCTATCACTGTCCACATGTTCCTGATCCAATTCCATACTCTGTCATAAAAACCTAGAAATCCCAACAGGTTACACATGGGTCCCGAACCCCACTTGTAATATACATAACAGCAGTAAAAATCACCTTTATCATTTTGGGACCTTAGGGACCTCCCCAAGGAACAATTCATAAGGAGGTAAGCCATGCCTGGGTATGAAAATTTCATTCATTATGGCCTTTGGGTGTGCCTCTTCTCATGCATGACAGATTCATTCTTTTAAACTCTTTCACTATTGTTTTGACAGATCCTTTTCCAAATCTGTAAAATGCTCAAGGTTACCATTGAAACAGCCCTCCTCTGTCCAATCTTGTTTTTTAACCGCTGTCACAATAAAATACAATTTTATTTATTTATTTATTATTATTTATTTATTTATTTTTATTGATTTGCATTGTGCTTTACTTCTACATCATTTTCCATTCAGTCAGGCATATATCCCCTTCCCTTCCCCCACCCCCACCTACCCTATCCCAGATCATGCATTCTGCCATAAGTTTTCTGTTCTTTCTCTGCTTTTTTGTTTTGTTTTGTTTCATTTTTTTTAACAATAAGTGATAATTTGTGAGTACAAGCATCCTTCATGTAAACCAATTTGCAAGCAGTGTGCCCAAACCCACACAGCTCAGGGTCCCACATCCAGCAGGGGGGGCTTGTATGTTCAATCAAGTTGAGCAAATGTCAATGAGTCTCATCAGGTAGCAAGTAAGGGTATATTAAAGAAAACCCTTAACAAGGTCCAAGGCAGTAGACAAATATTCGTTGCGTTTTGCATCAAATTAGGTGACAAAAGATCAACATTGGGACAACAGCATAGATGGGACAAGTATTTTAGTATTTTTTTTTTTAAATTTTATTTATTTTATTATATGTATTGTACTGTCTGCATGCAGGTTTTGGCACCCATGTTATGCAATGCCATGAGTTCAGAAGAGAGTCTCAGATTGACCCCTGGAACTGGATTTCTCCTGAATTGGAGCTACAGATGGTTTTAGTCACCATGTGGGTGCTGGGGATCAAACCCAGGTCCTCTGCAGAGCAGTTGGTGCTCTTAACCACTAGGCTATCTCTCCAGCCCCGTAATTTAGTTTCTTATATTCCAGTCATTGCACTTGAACTATTTTCTCTCCCCATCTTGATGTGCTGTCACAGAGCCACTGTGCATCTTTGGGGATGAGTCAACTGTTCAACGTGGGCAAGGGCCAAGGAGAGCAGGGATGTGCTTCTGCCTGATGACTGAGTTGTATTCTCACTTCTGTCAGTCTCCAGGCTGCCACTGTGGCCTCAGACATTGCCATTACCTCTCCCTCAATCACATCTGGCTGCTCATGTGTGTCTTATGGTGAAAGAGCAATTTCTATCAGCACTATAATGGTTTGCACTGGAGAAATGCATAGTTACTTTGGTGGGTGAGGATAACTGTTCACCATGGGACAAGCTTAGTCTCTTTTATCTGTACTGCTTTAACATTTATACCTGCATGAATATTTTAGGCTTTAAAGCCTTCCAGACATTCAGTAACACAGCATCATACTTTCTATTTACTCTTCTCTAGGAACTCTGGTTCAGCATACATCTAGCCACATTTGCCTTAGAGTGACAGACTTTGTCCTTTCTTATCTCCTTTTGGTTGCTTTAGTACATTATGAAATTGATTCACATGCCAGTTTAAGTCACTCAGATATACTAACCCTCTCCATCTCATAAGATCATGTTCCACCATAGGACTCAGTAAAACCACCAAATCTCCATATTAGTCCCTAGGGTCTTGCTGAATTTTCTATTAATTTTTTTATTATTTGTGAGGGAGGTGTATTGCCTGCATGGTATGAAAGCATCCATGTTGTGGCAATGACTACAGAAGGTCAGAAGGAAGCGGTTGGATTCCCCTGGAGCTGGAGTTACAGGACTGTTGTTAGCCAACTGTGGGTTCTGGGAATTGAACCTGGGTTCTACAAGAGCAGCCAGCTTTTAATTCTGAGCATCTCTCCACCTGAATTAAACAAATTCTTTCTTTTTTAATTTATTTTTAACATCAATAAGTCGGCACAGTTGTTTCAGATCGTAACATTACCCATTGCTCAGTTTCCATACAATTATGTAATTGTGCTAGCATCCACAGATGGAGGATACCATTCATCATGTGTTTTACTGACTGTGTTACTTACTCAGCCTGATATCTTCTACCTCCAGCCC
>VZQC01007826.1:8287-25080 GCA_009823505.1 Rhizomys pruinosus | reverse complement strand
CATGTGACCACAGCTTGATCATCAGAATGGGAAACTGTCTAGAATAACATGTTTGGGCCTAAATTCATGGCTGTTATGGGGCGAATGGATGAGAAAAAGTGCTGTGTTTTATCATAGCCTTATCAACGCCACTAGATAAGATGTACTGACAGGCTGCTGAGTCTTAGGATCATCAGTGTTGCAGGTAAATTAACTGTGGAACCCTAAAGTTCAAGCCTGTCCCATTTCCTGTCACCTGCAGGTAGTCTCCGGCCTCATTCAGAGACACATGATGGTTTGGAGGTTCCTGGGAAAGCGACAGCCATGAACAATCACACTGCAGGTCCGTCATACCCTTGGGCACTTTGCTCTCTGGCACCCTGCATGACCCACACTTCCTAAGAAGACAGCCCCTTGACTTGAAATCTAAGGGCTGGTTAAAAGTGAGGACAAGTCAACACTGCAGGGTGATCTGGCATTTGTAGGCACTGCTCATGACGGTTATGCTTTTGTGCACTGAGTCCTAGAACACTGCCAGTTTATTATGTGGTATTTTCTAGGATATCTGCTTAGAGATTTTCTCTTTCTGCAATGCACAACACATACTTATTTATGTTTCTTTGGGGCTGATGAACTTGGGGTGGAAAGGAAGTGCTCGGAGCCATAGAGGTGTGGGGAAGTGCAGTGGAGGGTTTGCTCATGGTGTGAATCAGCACTTAGCAGAGGAGGATACGGCCTGGCCAGGCCATGTGTGATGGGGAGCTCCACTGTGACCACATCAGTGCCCACAAAATCTCAGCAAGCAGTGGCACACTCTCACAGGTAAGGTTGGTGGCCAGATGTCCAGTAGTGGCCATACCAGCTCTGAGAGGCTCCTGTATCACAGATCAAGGGGTCCAGCCTGGGCCTTTGCAGGGGGGCAGGGAGGCCTTAAGGGCAGGGGGCCCCCATCCCAGGAAGGAACATGGAAGGCCCCAATCCTCTCAGATCCACCAGAAGCATTTCTTCTTCACCTTTGTTGTTTCCCACCGTAAGTCCTGTTTCTCAGGGACTGGGGTCCAGTGGAGACTTTGGTGGTGATGGTGCTTCCTCAGCTGGCTCCGCTTCCTCCAGACTCTGCAGAGCCTCATGGAACCTGCCTTCCTGCTGCCGGAAATCATACTCTACGCCGTATATGAAACACGCTATATTCTGGCAGTTGCCGCAGTTGTTGAGATCTTGGCCAGTCCGGTAAAAGTTGCGCCCTTCAGTGAGGACAAGGACTTTCTCGAAGTCTTGAATCACATTCAATAGGACTTTAATTTTCTCTTGGTTTGAGTGCAGAGATTCCTCCACGGATTGCAGCCGGCCTTGGAGGTCACAGAGGTCCCCCTGTGCCAGGTGACTGTGACTGCCACCACTGGCTTCCCTACTGCTCCGAGGTTTACTCTCATGCCTTGCAAGTGAGGAAGTGAGGCAAGCACTTCCAAGAAAAGTCTGATGCTCTGGGTTGTCTGACTGGCTTTGTCACCTGTTCCTGACACATGCCAACAGACTTTGACACACTGCTAGTTTTGAAGGATTCCAGGTTCTGGTGGCTGTCACTCGAGGTTGATGCTGGACAATCCGAGGCTCTTCCTGCATGGGCTGGCTGCCTGTGGGAGCCTGGCGCAGGGGATCTGTGAGTCCTCGGAGGTGAGGGAACACACGTTTTCTTTGACTGAGATGACAAAGGGCCAAGGTCTGTGTCATCAGGGTTGTCTTTGGGCAAAAGCAATTCAGGTGTGAGTTTCCCTGTGCCTGGCATGGTGTTGGCACTGCTGGTGGCGTTTAAGCAGGAGGGGGATCTTTCTGAATCTGATGCCAGCACTCTTCTCCCATCACCTGGACAAGTGGCATCCAAAGGGAGTAGACAGTTGCTAACTTCTGCCGAGCTGTCTGGGATGAAAGCAGGCTCTCTAGTGTCCCAGGTTGGACTGTGGTAAATGTCGTCTGGGACCTGAATGGCAGCTGTTGTTTTCTCCGAGGCCCTCCAAGTCCCAGCTTCAAGGCAGATGCTAACAGGTCCATCGCTTTGCACCTTGGACATCCTAGGAAGAAATAGGTGGCACGTTTTTACCCTTCGAGGCCCATCCTCAAGATGCTGAGCCAGCTTCATGTAGACAAGGTCAGAGGACATGATGTCCTGTTTGGAGAGGTTGCCGTTGACCTGGATGGCACTTGGGGATGCCATTGGCATTTCCACCGGGGACTTGCTAGCTGTGAGTTTCTTCCTTTTGAAAACCGGGAAATGCTTCCTGAGACTGGGGGAGGTCTAGATGGAAATGCTCTGAGAACCTCCTGTGCGACCTGGGGAAGGACAGCGAGTAGGTGGACAGGTGATGGTGCTGGGACACCTGTGTCTTCACCATCACCCCAGGGTCTTCTGGGGGTTGCCCATTAACCTCGGTTAGGCCAGTTGGGTTCTTAATGTTCCCATCTTCCTTGAATCACACTGGTTGGGATTTGCTCCTGCGGTGGTTTGGTTGTTTTTTTTTAGAAGCTCCACCGACTCAAGACTGTTTCACTTCAGCAGCACAGGCCTCACTTTCATGCTTTGCTGGGCCATCAGCCTCAGTGGGAAGGAATGGGGCTATGCACTTGTCTGGGCTCATCTCCTTTAGGTCTTTAGAGCAGCATCTAATGATGACGTCTCAGATAAGGAGAATGGCCAGACAGGATGTAGCAGTCCTCTCCTCTTAGTACCTGTAACCCCAACGGCCATTCCAGCCCGACTGGTCCTCTTAGGAGCTATCTGTAATGCATCCTCTGTGGGTGAAATATCATGCTGTTCCAGTCATAATTGCTACAAAGATGAAGAGCAAGTTGTCTAACTATGAGATGCCTGACCTACCAAGAGAGCTGATGGGCTGTTTATCAATGGATGCCAGGGAGCAGTTCTGATCCTAAAAGAAGCTCACTATCTTAAACAAAAAGACAACAAAATACCATTTGGAGGAGAGTGCCACACTCAGAATGTGTGAATTCCAATAGAAACCTGCTATGTCTAGAACATATGGTTGCTTTTCCCGGAGCATCAAATTCCAGTGCAAAGATATCGGAGCCTTAAATACATCTTCTTGCTGTGGCATGTAAATAGGCAGAGAAGGAGACGACCTGGGGCTCTGCGGCTTTGACCGTACATGATGCTTCCAAGGGAATGTGCCCACTTATGTCAATCACAAATTCTTCCCTTGGAGCCATTATTTTCTTTCATGCCGATTCTCTGTGTTTCATAGAGGGAAACTTATCTTCCTAAATAGCCTTACAAAACCCAGTAGGCTATGAGCAGGGCAGAATCAAGGCATCAGGGAAAGGCAGAGGGCTCAGCTCCTTGTAGTAGAGTCTTGGCTGAAGTTCGCATATGGGCAGGGAGCCACATCTGCAGCTTCTTTCAGTGGTGTTGATCTGAGAACCACAAGCACTGGGTCTGTGGGACCAGTATCTGAGACTAGACAGCCTTTGCGAACAGTCAAGGAGCACCTCAAAGGAGTAGAAATACCTGCAGAGGCTGTCTCCACCTTCCATGCACAATGAGCCAGGCTTTGTCCAGCAGCAAAATAACTGCAAATGAAGGGAAAAGAAGCCCTTTATATTGTCATATTCACTGTTTATATGCAAGAAGTGTAGTGGGTCTGCTCACGTAGGAATAAATGAAAAGCTGAACCAGATAATGAAAATGCAGTACATTTACACAATGGAGTTCTATGCAGTAGTAAAGAAAGATGACATCATGAAATTTGCAGGTAAATGGATGGAACTAGAAGCTTTTATGCTAAGGGAAGTAACACAGACTCAGAAAAACAAATGACGTATGCTGTCCCTCATTTGTGGATCCTAGCAGCACATCCTTATATGTAAGTATATACCCTGATGTGACTGCAGGAACCAGGTCAATGAAAAGGAGCCAGGAAGGTGAAGAGAAAGAGGGACCTTGAGACAGAAGGAAGACTAGTACGTGACAGGTGTTACCTGTCCAGCGAATGGATAAAAAGAGGATATCTAAATGGGAGGAGAGAGGAAGGGTTATAGAAGGAAATGGGGGGGCATACATAAAGGGGAAAAAGAGCCAAGAGAAATGGGGGCCAGAGGAGACTGGAGTATCAAGGGAGAAATGGGGACACTAAATGGAGAAGACATGGAGAAGACACTGAGGGAGGGCTAGACAGGTAAAGGGAGAGAGGAGAGATAAATAATGCCTTGCTAGGGTAAAAAAACCCTGAGAGAATCATATTAGTCTAACAATCTATTGGCAAAATACATACACAATACCTCTACATGAGTACATATGTAAAGATGAAGGCTATGTATCAAGAAACAGTACCAGACAGGAGGAATCTTCCTTTGAGTTGACCAGGGTAATCTAAAAGACTCCCCAAATGACACAGGCTATTCCCACAGCCCTTGATTGCCCCCCAGAACCTGACGGTAAGACCCTATTGCTGAAGACAGGACATACTTCAGAGACCGGATCTTGAACAGTGGAGCTGGATCTGACCTGGAAGCCACCACCTCTGAAGGCTGGCTCTCAGGGCTGTGGAGAGCCACTAAGGGAGATCATCACCAACTGGACTTAAAGCCCACTCAGTGGAAGGAGACTCATGTGTGGCAATCTTAACATAGCCAGATGCACACATCTGGAGAGGTCATAGATCTTAGCCAATTCTACAAAGTAGACATACCCCTAGGCTAAGGTAACATTTTACTAACTGCAAAGGAAGTATCCTTGTATTTACAGACAAGTATCCCAGATACCACTCAGAAAAGAAGTTCTTTTGCTCCAGAATAGTACAGAGTCCCCCAACTGGACACACACAGACATGGTCTGTGAATGGCTCATGCCTAGGCAACACATCTACAATGCAGCCTCCTCACACAAGACCCAAGCATCATAGAACAAGGACCCAAGGAGGAAGCTCCTCCATGCAACAGGAGACCAGGAACCCAAAAGGGCCTGAATGGCCAAACTGTGAAGATTGGGATTCTACAGAGTGTGGCTCCTTGGACAGGCTGCCTATATTCAGCTTCACCCACCCAGGGCTCAGGGAACATTGCAGAAGAAGAGGCAGAAATATTGTAAGAGCCAGGGAGGTGATGCAAGACCAAATGGAAATGAATCCTACAAGCTCCTGGGACCTGGTTAATATGAACCTACAGCATTGGTATCAGCATGCACAAGACTCATGCAAGCTCAGCTGGACAAAAACCCAGCACAGAACTGCAGAAATGGGTAGCAGAGCCTGAACTTAGCTGAGGAAATATCAGCAGCAGATGGTGGTTGGGTGAGGAAGACCTAGCCTTATCTAGAGAAGAGACTCAGAATAGGCTGACTAGAGCTCAGGGGAGGAGCTGGCCCTAAGGAGTGAGCTGGGAGAGTAATTTGGCACAATGGACTATGGCAGGAATGATGGAAGGTGTGAACTTGGGGGAGGGAGGGGTGTCTGCAGGAGGGTGCCAAGGGAGAAGCAGGTATAATGGCAATTCAGACTGACTGAAAAATGTTGTTTGAAACACATAAAAAATTCAATTAAAAAAGTGAAAAGACAAAAAAAATACAAAAAATGGATTCTACCCTTTTAATGATGTAGTTGCATTTGAAATATATCTTAAACGAACATTCAAATGACTTTCATGAAGTAGAATACACATATGAATTCATTAGGATGCTTTTTATTACCTCTTCTTGTTCTCCTTTCTAAATACTAAAGTATAGCCATGCCACATGCACATTTGTTACATATGTACTTGCATGTATCATAAGATATGATCCACATATGTAGGAGAATGTGATTTTTTCTTTCTGCAATTGGTTACCTTGCTTAATATTATACATTATAAGTTGTTCCATTTTCCTGAGAATTTTGTGATTTCATTTTTCTTTTTTTTCTTTTTTTTGATGTGATGTATTTTTATTTATTTATTTATACATATATTTTTTATCAAATCTAGACCCGTGTCCCCCCATCCCCCCACCCCTCCAGAGCTCATGTATTCTGCCAAACATGCTATTCATCTCTTTCTCAGTCTTTCTCAATATTCTCCATGGGTAAGTTGACTGTTTTGAGCAGAAGTTCACTATTTTAGTCAGTTCTTTGATGCAGTCCTTTCTGTTGTTTTTGTTGTTGTTGTTGTTGTTTCCAATATGCATCACTCCCAACTGCTTTGGACAAAAGCTCAAGGGGCCATGCACAGGAAATACTTACAACTGGGTAATTGGCACTAGCATCCACAGATGAGGGATACCATTCTTCATTTTTCTTTAGAGTGGAATAATATTCCATTTTATATGTGTACGAGATGTTCATTATCCATTAATAACCCCTATGTTTATTTATCATTATATTATTTGTTTATTACTGTGTGTTTTCCTAGAATGTTAGATTCTTTCAGATTTATTTGTTTGATTCACCCTGATATCTTCAGTTCATAGAAAATACTTAGTCAAACTTTGGCAAACAACACCAAATATTATATCCACTGTTCACATTTCTTTGCAGAAGGCTTTTATGTTTTGTTTTACACACAACATCTGGATTTTGTTACTGTTGTTTACACCTTTACAGTGAAATAAGCACATGAATTCTCTACCTGTCTTCATCAGAGTACCTCCCATGAGGATGGTGTATTCTAGAAAATTCCAAAATGTCATAACTAAAATCATTTCGTCTAGGAGTTTAAAATCAAAAGAAGGAGGAGGAGGAGGAGGAAGAAAAGGAGGAGGAGAAGGAAAAGAGGAAGAGAAGGAGGAAGAAGGTGATGAGTGGACCTCCATCCAAAATAGCCAATAAATCCTCCCTAAAGAATGGAGAAGGCTGTGAAACAAAGATGGGAACACATCAAAACTCAACACCATGGACCATAGTTATTCATTTGCTGAACACCACACTAACACCCCAAAGTATAGACCATCCTTTGCTGCAGTGTACACCAGATAATTTTCATCTTAAATTTGAGCTCCATATCCCTTACCCTGGTTCTTCAGAAAATGAAGAGAAGCCAACTGCCCAAAGTAATCATACAGTATGGCCAGCTTTTATTCCTGGGGCAGACAGCAGTTACAGCCTGCCGAACCAAGGTTGGCCTTCTATAGGAAAGTTTTCAGGGAAGGCACAATAGTTTTAATACTGGCTGAAGGATTCTGTGATGTCTCCTGAGCAACCTGTCACCATTGGGAAGAAGAGAGCAGAAATGGAGGCACATAACTTCTGCACCTGTCCACAAGGACATGTTCACTTGTGCTCGTCCACTGTGTGCGTGCATCATCCAGAAAGTGGATCCTGAGCTCCTGTCAAACCAGAAGCCGCAGCTCAGCTGCACTGAACCTGTGGACACTTGAGTAAGAGCCAAGTATTGCTTGAAACTGCAAACATTGGGGCCATTTGTTAAGCAACAGCAGACAGTTAATACAGGGAGGAGAGGGTCAAGGCACAAGGACAAAGGGGGCCTTAGGCTTGTCAGCTGGGGCCAGGCTTTTGATATTTTAGGCATTCGAAGTTTTCCATATGTTTTCCCTGGGCGTGCACATATTCCTCATACACTCCTGGATCATCTCTGATTTGGAAAACTCCAGGATTTACCAGTGAGATCCAGAGGCAGAACTAGCCTACACAGGTGTGTAGGTACCATGTAGATGTGAACTGAGTTCTCTCTGAGGCTCCTACCTTCTTCCTGCTGTTATCTTCCAAATCCAGAGTTTCAGGGGTACACCTTTAACTGAAGCCCTTCTAATTACAAATTTTCCTGTGATAAGTCTCTCTCCTAGTGTTTTCAAATTTAAGGTAATAATCCATTTCTAAGAGTCTCTGAGGAGGGCATACTGAATGGTCCCCTGAAGCTGGAATTACAGAGGGTTGCTAGCCACTATGTGGGTGATGGGAAGCAAGCCTGGGTCATTTTCAAGAACAGCCAGTGAGTCACCTTTAATCCCAGCACTTAGGAGGCAGAGGCAGGCAGAGCTCTGTGAGATCAAAGCTAGCCTGGTCTATATAGGGAGTTCCAGGCTAGCTGTGACTTTAGGGGCGATCCTGCCACAAAAGCACAACAAAACAAAGAAGCCAGTGCTCTTAACCAATGAGTCATCTGTCTTGCATCAGAGAAGCTTCTTCTTCCAGCAGATGGTGATTAACAGAGAGACCCACAACTGATCGACATGCAGAGAATAAAAGACTGGAGAGCTGGGCCCTGGATGGGACACTAATATCACATCCTCTCCCCTGAAGGCTCGGCCATCACTGGGGAAGGGGGGTTGGAAAGATCGTAAGAGTCGGGGTGGTGGTCAGTACAAAGAAGCCGAGGTGTCCAGACACAGCAGGGCAGTTGCACACATGAGCCCACGGGGCTTGTGACAGATGTACGAGACCTGTGAAGTCAAGTGGACAAAACCCAGGATAGAACGAAAACTGAACAAGAGGTCTCAGCCCGGCTGTGGGAATATGGGCAACTGGCAGTGGCTGGGAAGGGAAAGCTGGTTGTCCTCACAGGTGTGATGCTGGGGAGGTTAACCAGACCCCAGGGATGGACCCACACTCAAGAGCATTTTGGGAACCTCAATTGGACTCCATAGGCCTTAATTAATAACACAGGGTCAGNTCTCGGATTCCCCTGGAACTGGAGTTCTCCTGGAATTGGAGTTACAGATGGTTCTCAGCTGCCATGTGGGTGCTGGGGATCGAACCCAGGTCCTCTGCAAGAGCAGCCAGTGCTCTTAACCGCTAGGCTATCTCTCCAGCCCCAATAATAAATATTTTTAATTTCACCAATGTCCAAAAAATGTGTCTTTTAAAGCATGTCCTCCTCCTCTTTATCTACCACTCATTGTTCTAATGGATAAAGAACATCCTATAAACTTTCCCTAAATCAAAGCAACATTATATATCAAATGAATTACATGGAAAAACAAGGCATCTATCCTAAGAATTATTTAGGAAACTGGAGTGTTTTTCTCTAATTACTCCAACAAATTATAGCTCTTTTGTGTGAATTCAAGTGGTGCTTTTCTCTGAGGAGTCCCTCAGAGTGGCTTATTTATCATCCACTTATAACACACTCTATTATTGCACATTTTTCAAAATTAAGAGCATTGCCTGCTTGCTATTTTATCCAATTAATAATTATAACCCAGGATGTCCATTTCCTTCATACTCAAAGCCCAACACCTGCTTAATGATCTGATTCATGTCTTTGTTCATTTAGCTCCAAAAAGGTTGCTGGGCTATCTGTGCATCAAAAGGGAACATCGTCACTAGAGTCTTACAGTTTTAAGAAAAATAAAGCAAGATGACTCAGATAGAAATAGAATAAAACTACTGACTATAGAACATAAGCCACACACCAGATACTATGACTGACTTTGACTTCAGGTCTAAAGCCACTGTATCTTTATTTCCTGAATATACAGTACATCAGTTCACTGGTTCCAAAAACATTAATCATCATTAATAAGTACTTATTGAAGAACTGTGTGTAAAGTGCTATGAATAATTTGGTTAAAATATTTTTCCTTATGTTCACGGTTCTTTAAACTCATGAAGAAGCCTTGAAAAGGCACTCGTGCTTTGAACAGGGAGGTGTTTCCTTTAACAGGAGACTCTTTATTCTAACTGCACAAAGGTAACATGGGATTTGTGTTCTGACTTTAATCTTTAAACAAGCCTATTTGCTTTGAAATGCTAGAAATCATTTTAAGGAAGGAAGGCTCTACCTCATATCTGTATAGATATATTTTTTAATTTTTATTGAAACAGTTCTTAACCAAATTTAGACTCCCTCCCCCATCCATACCCCACCCAACCTCCACCACACCTCACGTGTTACAACATACATGTTAAGTAGTATCCAGTCAAGCATTTGTACCCTTCAGTGAAAATTCAGGCTGGACTGGAGTCTAGTCAGCCTATCCAGAGATCTTAGGTTATACAATTTCAGGACACCATTTTTGTCACATCCTGAGTAGTAATTTAATGTATTCTACTCACTTTTAGTTTTCAATATAGAGTATATTTTAATGTAGATCAGCTTTAGGAATGTATAGCTCAAAGATGGGATCATGGGGCTGGAGAGATGGCTCAGATGTTAAGAACACTGGCTGCTCTTGCAGATGATCAGGGTTCAATTCCCAGCACCACATGGCAGCTAACAACCATCTCTACTTCAGTACCAGTACTTCAGTACACCCATGCCGACAAAACATTCTTACACATAACATAAAAAAATAATAATTAGAATATTTTACAGGAACCATTAATGGAAGATGGTCCAGCATGAAGCCAGGGAAATGGGCAGCAAGCCCCAACCCTAGCAAAGGAACTATTGGAAAATGATTACAGTGGAATGAAGGGGAGTACATTTTTAAGGGGGTGACTCTGAATAGGCTGACTAGACTCCAGTGGATGAACTTGCATCAAGGAACACCTGGATAGAAATGCTTGATCAGATAGGGTTTAACATAAATGACAGAATACCTGAAATCTAGTAGTTGGGGACTGTGTAGGATGAAGACTGTTGAAGTTTGATTATGATGTTTTATATGAAATGCACAAGAACTCAATAGAAATATTAAAAACAGCCAGTACTTGAGAGGCAGAGGCAGGAAGATATTTGTTGAGTTCAAAGCCAGCCTGATCTATCTAGTGAGTTCCAGGACAGCTGGGACTACAGGGAGACCCCTGTCTCAAAACAGACCAAAAAAAAAAAAAAATGAAAAGAACAGTTACTAAAAAAATAAAATAAAGCTGAGAGCGATGGCATGCACTTGAAATCTCAGGTCTGGGAGACAAAAACAGGAGAATCCCTGGGACTTGCTAGCCAGCCACCCTTGCCCTAGCCAGAGAGTTCCAGGGTAGTGAGAGACCATGCAGCACATGAGAAGGAATAGCACCCTAAGTCAATCTATGACTTTCACATGCCCATGTGCACCAGCACCTGAACACACACACACACACACACACACACACACACACACACCACACTGTGTACCTCTTAGTTTAAATTTAGGATAGTTCTGGGGCTGGAGAGATGGCCTAGCAGTTAAGAGTGCCTACTGCCCTTACAGAGGACCAGGGTTCGATCCCCAGCACACACATGGTGGCTGAGAACCATCTGAAACTCCAATTCCAGGAGAACTCCAGTTCCAGGGGAATCCGACACCCTCTTCTGACCTCCGCGGCATTGCACAACACAGGTGCACAAACCTACATGCAGACAGTACATTCATACACATACAGAAATAAATTTTAAAAATTTAAAAAAATTTAGGATAGTCCTAAGTTACTGTTGGACAGGTGACTAGAATTTGACTATTAGACATGATATCCCTCCAATAAGCATGTACATAAAATATTTAATTATCTCAAGTATTCCCCCTTTGTTTCACTTTCTTCAAGTACCCTTTCCACTACATTCTTTGAAATTTGTAAAAATATCATTAAAACAGTTGACCTTTAATAGATTTACCAATATGTTGCAATCCACCTCACCATCCAGCCAAGCAGATAGATCCATTACTGTATCACAGTTCACAGTATCCAAGCTGATTTGGAAAACTTCCTGAGATCTCTTAAGACAATGGCAAAGGAAATTACTTGGGTATCTCAACCCCTAAATATTTATTCATAAATTAAAAGCAGAGAGCCATCACACAACAGCTATAGGAAACATTTCAAGGGGCTGGAGAGATGGCTCAGAGTTAAAGCACTGGCTCCTCCGGGGAGCCAGGTTCTATTCCCAGCATCTACATAGTGACTAACAACCATCCATAACTTCAGTTCCAGGGGATTATGGCATCCTCTTCTGTCCTCTGTATGCATTGTACAACAGTGGTGCACTTACATACNAAAAAAAAAAAGGTCAGTCTTCTTCACCTGACCACCATCTGCTGCCAACATTTCTTCAGCCAAGGCTGAGCTCTGATACTACTACTATTTCTGCAGTTCTGTGCTGGGTTTTTGTCCAACTGAGCTTGCATGGATCTTGTGCATGCTGATACCAATGCTATACATTCATATGAACAGGGTCCCAGGAGCTTGTAGGATTCATTTCTGTTTGATCTTACATCACCTGCCTGGCTCTAACAATTTTTCTGCCCTGTCTTCCACAATGTTCCCTGGGCCCTGGGTGGGTGAAGCTGAATATATAGGTAACCTATCCACGGAACCACACTCTGTAGACTCCTAATCTTCACCGTTTGGCCATTCAGGCCCCTTTGAATTCCTGATCTCCTGTTGCATGGAGGAGCTTCCTTAATGAGAGATAAGAGATAGTTAATGCCTTCTTGGGTCCTTGTTCTATGATGCTTGGGGCTTATGTGTAGAGGTTGCATTGTAGATAGTCACCTAGGCATGAGCAGTTCACAGACCATGTCTGTGTGTGTCCAGTTGTAGGACTCTGTATATTCTCATCTGATGTAAAAGAAGCTTCTTTTCTGAGTGGTGTCTAGGATATTTGTCTATAAATATAAGGATACTTTTGAAGTTAGTAAGTTGTTACCTTAGCCTGGGGATATGACAACATTGGGAATTTTCTAAGACCTATGACTTCTCAGGTTGCGTGCATCTAGCTACATTTACAACACCACACATGAGTTTCCTCCCACTGACTGGATTTTTAGGTCCAATTACTTAGCCATTGATTTTGCCCATGATAAAAGTGTCACTATTGGGGCTAGAGAGATGGCTCAGCGGTTAAGAGCACCGACTGCTCTTGCAGAGGACCCGGGTTCAATTCCCCACACCCACATGGCAGCTAAGAACTTTCTTTAACTCCAGTTCCAGGGGAATCTGATGCCCTCTTCTGACCTCCATGGCATTGCACGACACAGGTGCACCAACCTACATGCAGACAGTACACTCATACACACACACAAAAAAATGCCACCATTGCACCAATGTCGTATGCTGCGCTATTCATTGACATAGATATTTGGTCTTGAGGCTGATGTTGGACCATTATGTTCTCCCTTAGTGGCTTGTATAGTGTTCTCCAAAGCTATGAGAGCTAGCCTTCAGATGAGGTAGTTGCCAGGTCAGATCCAGCTCTACCGCTCAAGATCCAGTCTCTGAAGTATGTCCTGTCTTCAGCAAGAGGATCCTAACTTCAGGTTCTGTGGGGCAATCAAGGGCTGTGTCAATAGCTTGTGTAATTTTGGGAGTCTCTTCAACTACCCTGGGCAACTATTCAAAGGAAGGTTTCTCCTGTCTGGTACTGTTTCTTGATATGCAGATTTCATTTTTGCATATGGACTCATGTAGAGGTATTGTGTGTGTAATTTCTCAGTGGGTTGTTAGACTAATATGATTCTCTTAGGGATTTTTTTACCCCACCAAGGCATTATTTATCTCTCCTCTCTCCCTTTACCCGTCTAGCCCTCCCTCCATGTCTTCTTTATGCCTTCTCCATGTAAAGTATCCCCATTTCTCCCTTGATCCTGCCAGTCTCCTAGGGCCCCACTTCTCTTGGCTCCATTTTTCCTTTTATCCCCCCCTTTCCTTCTATAACCCTTCTACTCCCCTCCCATTTACATACCCAGATTTTATCCATTCCTCCCTTAGTAACGCCTGTCACCTACCAGCCTTCTGTCTCAGGTTCCCTCTTTCCCTTTTCCTTCTTGGTTCCTTTTTATTTACTTGGTTCCTGTAATTACACCCAGATATATACTTACTTATAAGAATTTAGTACTAGGATTCACAAACGAGGGACAACGTACCTTGCTTGTTTTTCTGAGTCTGTGTCGCT
This sequence comes from Rhizomys pruinosus, assembly GCA_009823505.1. Lineage (NCBI taxonomy): Eukaryota > Metazoa > Chordata > Mammalia > Rodentia > Spalacidae > Rhizomys > Rhizomys pruinosus. The sequence goes on along the minus strand of VZQC01007826.1, from coordinate 11,355 downwards.
TCACTTAGCATAACAGCTTCTAGTTCCATCCATTTACCTGCAAAGTTCATGATATCGTCTTTCTTTACTGCTGAATAGAACTCCATTTTTTAAATGTATCACATTTTTATTAAAGACAAAAATCACATGGTTATCTCAATTGATGCAGAAAAGGCCTTTGATAAAATTCAGCATGCCCTTATGTGTAAAGTACTAGATGGAATAAGATGGGAGGGAACATTCCTCAACATAATTAAAGCCATATACAACAAACCCACAGTCAACATCATTCTAAATGGATAAAAACTAGAAGCAGTCCCATTAAAGTCAGGAATCTGGGCAAGACTGCCCACTATCTCCACTCCTTTTCAATATAGTGCTTGAAACTGTTGCTAGAGCAATAAGACAAGAGAAGGATATTAAAGGAATACTAATTGGAAAAGAAGAGGTCAAACTATCCCTTTTTGCAGATGATATGATATTATACCTAAGGGATGCCAAAATTTCTACCAGGAAACTCCTAGAAACAACATTTTCAGTAAAGTGCCAGGCTACAAAATTAATCTACAAAAATCAGTAGCCTTTCTATATGCCAATAGCAGGCAATTGGAGAAGTACATGGAAACCCCCCATTCAAAATATAAACAACCCTCCTCCTCAAAAAATTAAATGAATAAATATCTCAGAACAAACCTGACCAAAGACATTAAAGAGTTCTATAATTACTTTACTCCTTTGTTCCTCCCCTTTCCCTTCCCCTGTATTAGATTGATCATTTGGCATATTAGTGAATTCTATGAAGAAAATCATCTTCCTCAGACTGGGGTGTAGCCCAGTAATAGAGTCCTCGTCTAGCATGCCCACGGCCCTGTTCAATCAAAAATAATCAAAGAAGAAAAAATGAAAATGAAAATCTCATGGTCATAAGAACCTCAGTTGTTAGAGCAGGGAGATCCTCCATCGGCACCATGCTTATTGCACAAGCGTGCAGATCCGAGTTCTCATCTACAGAGGACAGGCCTGTAATTCCTGTAGCTCAGTGGCTAGCCAGTATAGCCAAATCAATGAGCTCTGTATTCAGTAAGAGACATATCTCAAAAACTAAGGTGGAGAGCAATGGAAGCAGACATCCAACATCTGTGTCTAGCACTCACAAAAGCATGCATGGGCACATGCACCCACATGCACAAATGAAAATACATGTATATGTACATGGGCCAGAGAGAGAGAGAAGGGGGACCTACAGTTGTTGAGGAAATATATCTACTATCACAATATTATTTATTTGTGATAATATGTTCTTTTGTTCTCTGTGGACACATTTTTGGCTTTGCTCCTTGACTTTGGAATTTTGAAGCTTTATAAGCATATTTCAATGAGAGATTTATCTCATTCATTCATTCATTCAACAAAGCTTTTTTTGCTGAACAAATGATAAAGCAACACGAGTGGAAAGTATATGAATAGAGTAGTCTAAAATGCCCTGTTCTAAGGCTGGAGAGATGGCTCAGTAGTTAAGAGCACCTACTGCTTCTGCAGAAGTCCTGGGTTTGAATCCCAGAACCCACATGGCAGCTAACCTCCATCTGTAAATCCAGTGCCAGGGATCCAACACCCTCCTCCATGGGCATTGCACAACACAGGTGCAGTTACGTACATATGTGTAATACACTCATACATATAAAGTAAAAATAAATAAATGTTTTTAATTTTTTGTTTAATGTCCTGTTCTGTTTCGCTGCTGTTTTGTTATTGAACATGATTGGAACTCCTTCATCCTTTTCTGCCTGAACGCTGGATTGTTTTTGTACATTCGGGAAAATGTGCTAATTATTATTTATTTTTAATTTTATTTTACTGAAGGCAATGAGATATGAGTTAAAGATAAAGGTCTCTCACATTTTCCAACTCTTTTTATTCAACTCTAAACTCAGAAAGATGATCTTAGTTTACAAGCTAGCAATTTGAAACTCTTACCCATCAACTTTATCCTTCATTCACCCAGTGTGTATTTTTTTTATTTTTTTTTAATTTTTAATTTTTTTTTTCTGTATGTGTATGAATGTGCTGTCTGCATGCAAGTGTGTGCACCCATGTCGTGCAATGCCGCGGAGGTCAGAAGAAGGTGTCAGATTCCCCTGGAACTGGAGTTCTCCTGGAATTGGAGTTTCAGATGGTTCTCGGCCGCCATGTGGGTGCTGGGGATCAAACCCGGGTCCTCTGTAAGAGCGGTCGGTGCTCTTAACCGCTAGGCCATCTCTCCAGCCCCCCAGTGTGTATTTTTACTTTGTCATGTTTTGTTTTGTTTTTAACATCTGAACATTCCTTTTTAAACTGCTTCCTTTCCTAATGCAGTTTGGCTTTGTTCAATAAATTCAAATTTTTCTTAAATCTCTCTGAAGATCATATTTACAATTTTTTCAAGTCTCTTCTATTCCTAAGTCATGTTTCCTCCACGATCAAATAGTATGTCAGTCTTTGCTCTTCTGTGTCATGCTGTTTGTTTTCCTCCTCTGCCTGTTCATATTTCTCAGCACTAGGAGAGGTTATTTCACACACTGCACTGAGACAGCTTCTCTCTAGTTGTGAAGGTCTGTTTCCCATGAAGGCTGACAGTAGATAAGCAGGCAGAGTTATGTTTACGGGCAGCCAGGGTGAGTGAGCAGCCGAGGTCCCTTTCAAATGTCAAATTATGGAAAGCCTTTTGGTATCTTTTACCCTGATACACTTTCTTCTCTTTTGCTTGCTTCTCCTTCTGTGCTTTGTGTTGCTTTTGAGAAGCATAGAGTTATGGTAAACTTTGGACTGCTTTTTTCTCAGGCATGAGTAATCCCTAGGGGCCTTATGCAAGCCAGCTGTTGGTGAAGAGCTATTATTAATCACAGCCTGTGGGTAAAGCAAAACTAGCAGCAGCCCACTTAGGGGGTAGAGAATACTGCCAGTAGGATTAGGTATATAATTTGTAAGCATTGGTATAAAAGCAAAATGCAGACGCTTTTAAAAAAAAAATATATATATATATATATTCCTTTTATTTCTATGTGTGTGCGTGTGTGCGTGTGTGTGTGTGTGTGTGTGTGTGTGTGTGT
>VZQC01007823.1:946024-996723 GCA_009823505.1 Rhizomys pruinosus | reverse complement strand
AGACCGACAAACTCCACAAAGAAGAACCTTTAAAGGGGAGAAAAAAAACAAAACTCTGAAAAGAAGTATAAACACTGAAAAAGGAAGCCAACCTAACAAAGTAAGGAGCACCAAGAGAGATTGAGAAGCCCCAAAGGACGAGATTGAGAAAGCTCCCAAAAGGAAACAGAAGTACTAAAGAAAACTCAGGATTGAAATGAAAAAGGAATTAGCACACACATTCAATCAAGACGAAGGAAAGGAAAAAGCCTCAGACATAGAATGGAGGAAGCAGAACAAACTATCAGACCTGGACTATAACACAGAGCCATTAAAAAAAGGCTCAAATAAAATTTATTGAAAAAAAATTAAAATACACAAAAGTGGAACACCCAGGACCGGAAATATGGGACACTATGCAAAGATCATAACCTCCTCATCACAGGAATAGAAGGAGAAGAATTTCAAGAGGATAGTATTGATCAAATCTTCAAAATAATAGATGAAATTCCCAACTGACAATAGACACAACCCATACAAATTACCAGAGCACTAGGCCTCCAAAAGACAAGATCAGAAAAGGAAAGAAGAAACCCCCCCTGCCATATCATAGTTAAAATTGCTAGAGCCCCAAACAAAGACAAAAATTTCTGAGGCTACAAAAGAAAAACAACGAATTACACATAAGGGAAAACCCACAGGAATTACATCTGACTTTTCAGCTCAAACTAGGAAAGCAAGAAGAACATGGAGGCAAGCATTTCCCCAGCGTTAAAAGACGATGGAGGCTCAAACAAGAAGACGGTACCCAGCAAAAAGGGCGAATAGAAGGGGAAGGAGAGGGAGAAAGAAGCGTTCAGGTGACTAAAACAGCGTGGTGGAATATCAGGGCGGGGGAAAACCCCACGCGTCATAAAATACGGGAAGGCAAGGCAAAGGGAAGAAAGAGAAGCAGAGCAACAATCCTCAAACACCTAGGAAAAAAAATTAAAGAACAGAACCAGTAGGAGCAAATCAGAGACTTAGAAGTCCAAATGGATAATCAAGTGAAAGGAACCAACATCCCATCTCTTCAATTATAACCTTTCATAATAAACTGGGCTCTAAACACTCCCGAATCAAGCGGCTCGCCTGGGAGAAGGGATTAGTAAACAAAACCCATCTAATATGCTGTCTACAAGAAAAACCCAAGCTCAAATTCAAGGATAGGTCACCAACGTACGGGGAAGGGAAGGGAAGCAGGATTCCAAGCAAAAGGGGACCAAACAAAGGAAACAGGCATGGCAGCATAATACGCCGACAAACAAGAGAGTTCAAGCAAAGAAAAGAAAAAGAGAGAGAACATCTGTTCCTTTAGTTCTTTCCAACGTTTGTCATTGTATCCCTCTAGGTCCTTTTTGAGTTTTTCATTCTCTCTCTTTAGTTCTCTGACTTCTTTATTTTCTTTAATTTCTCTGCATAGCTCTGCTCTGTTCCTTGGGTCTCCTCCAAGGGGATCCCATTGTAGCTATCTCCTCCAGGTTTGGTAGAGCCTGGTGTGAGATTATCCTGTACCTTTCCCATGTTGTCCCTTCATTGTGTCCCTGGCATGTGGGTTTCCCTTTTGTGGTTGAAATCACAAATGACTTTTCACTATGTTAGTGGATGGTTTTGCTTGCCTCCTTCTGATACTTTTTTTTTTTCTTTCCTCCTTTTTTTTTATGGAGTACTGACTTGTCTAGGTTTCAGGTTTTCAATTTTGTTTATATATTGGATATTGGAAGCCTAAGTCAGTCTTCTCTTTCTGTTCTGAAGGTTCTCCAAAAGGAAGTCCACGGGAGGGGAGGGGGATTGCACACCTGCCCTGGTACCTCTGAGACAGGGACCCCCGAAAGAAGGCTCAGTGTCGAGAACCTCTTCCAGCCGCCCCTGTGCCAGACCACTCCCAGCTGTACCTGCCCTGTCCAAGTGTGTTATGGGGTCCTGCCTGCGTCTCAGGAGCTCACCCACAAGGCCGCCGGCCGGGACCATAGCAGACATAAACACGACCCTCTGTTCACTCTGCAAAGGCAAAGTGTGGTCCCTCTGAGACAGGGACCCCCGAAAGAAGGCTCAGAGTCGAGACCCTCTTCCAGCTGCCCCTGTGCCAGACCACCTCCAGCTGTACCTGCCTTGCCCGAGTGAGTTATGGCGGCACACACCTTTAATCCCAGCACTCTGGAGGCAAAGGCAGATGGGGCTCTTGAGGAGATCAAAGCCAGCCTGGTCTCCACAGTGAGTTCCAGGCCAGCCTTCTCTACATAGTGAGTTCCAGGCCAACTGTGGCTATAGGGAGACCCTGTCTCAAAAAGACCCCCCAAATTCATTACAGCATAAACAAATGTGGGCAATGCATGCATTTAAAACTGGGGGGGGGGCGAATATAGAACTTAATTTGTAAGCACATGAATCCTAGAAACTATTATTTAATTTGTGGTACTAATACAATTTAGTGTCAAAAATAGAATTAAAACTTAAAAGATTTTTTAAAATGTTTTCAAATTGAGGACTAGTGACTTGAAAATAAGCTAAACAAGACTATTAAATTTTTTTTTGTCTTTTCGAGACAGGGTCTCCCTGTAGCCCCAGCTGTCCTGGAACTCACTCTGTAGACCAGGCTGGCCTTGAACTCTCAAAGATCCGCCTGCCTCTGCCTCCCAAGTGCTAGGATTAAAGGCGTGCACAGAGATGGCCTAGCAGTTAAGAGCACCGACCGCTCTTACAGAGGACCCGGGTTCGATCCCCAGCACCCACATGGCGGCTGAGAACCGTCTGAAACTCCAATTCCAGGAGAACTCCAGTTCCAGGGGAATCCGGGACCCTCTTCTGAACTCCGCGGCGTTGCACGACACGGGTGCACAGGCTTGCATGCAGACAGTACATTCATACACATACAGAAATAAATAAAATTAATAAAAAAAAATAAATAAAAAATAAAGGCGTGCACCACCACACCAGACTTGAGGACTAATGACTTGAAAATAAGCTAAACAAGACTAACGACTTGAAAATAAGGTAAACAAGACTATTAATTTTTTAACATGTCTTTCATGAATCATGCTCAGAATATTTAAGTATTTTCACATTACAGAAAAATTCTTAGTAGTAATATGACTTAAATGTGAATATTTTTTTTCTGGAATGGATGGCATTGTAGAACATTAACTTAAAAAAGAAAGAAAGAAATGCAACACACATCTGCTATATGGTTCTAGAAAGGTGCTGAGGTTTAGTGAGAAACAATGACTACATTTAAAGAGTTCACAGTTTGAGGGATAGATGCCAATTTGGATTTTATGTTTACTAATATGTATTTTGTGTTACTATTAACTAGCACTCTTGCCTCTTAGCATACTTCTATGGTATTTATAAGGGTACCTTTGTGAATTTTTTTAAGATTTAAACAAATTAAATTTAACAAAATGTATTTTGGTAAAGAACAATCCATTTAATTGGAGTACTCTGAAGTAGAAGAGGCTCAGGGGGGCTGTTTTGAAATGTAGGGGACCCATACACAGCAAGAAGAGAAGAAAGTTCTGTCAGGGCTTGAGTTGTTGCAGCCAGGCATTTGCTGTCTGTGGACATGTGATCACAGCTGCTTGTTAATGGCTGAGGCCCAGATGTTATATAAAAAATTTCCTAAATTAGCCTGCTGTTTGCTTAGTTACTAAGTTAGTCTGTATTACCTGGAAACGCAAAGTACAAAGACAGCCCAAGGCCCATGGCTTCCACCTTATGCAATTTAGCATTTTGATAAAGAATAGAATACTATGGGGTCTGTTAGCTAGGCTTATCTAAAGGATCACATAAGTAGAAGGAATATATATTACAAAAGGGATGAATTAGATTGGTTTACATGGCAGGGACTCGGGAGTCCAACAATGGCTGTCTGCACTTGGGAGAACCTGGTAGATACTCATTTCCCAAGGCTGTATGTGTTAGCAGTGTCAATATGGTATTGGAGACCTGGAGGATTATTAGGGAAAAGATGGTCTTCATACTATATCTGAAAGCCAAGACACTGGGTTCCTAGGTCATTAAAGAATGGTAGCAGCAGCAGCAGCAGCAGAGATGCACTGATCATGAAGTAGTACAAGTAGACAGGGAAATCAGTCCTGCTTTCCCCTCAGAACTCTTATATTTGGCCTTCTGCTGGAAGGGGGATCTTTCCCCCTGCATTAATCCTTCCAGGAAAAACCCTCACAAGCCCACTCAGAGGCATGGCTCTTAGTTGAGCCCAGATCTAATCAAGCTGACAATCAAGGTAAGCTGTCACACAGATGTTCCCTTTGTTTGCAATTTACTGCTACCCAAAAGTATCTAGACCAGGCCCTTATAAATCTTGCAAGCTTAGCAGATGTGGTAGCACCTATTTTAATCCCAGCACCAGAGAGGCTAAGTGAGGAGGATCATGAATCTGGGGTCAATCTAGGCTTTCTAGGGAGGCCATGCTTTAAACAAATGAATCTGAGATGCCTAAAGTACACAGAGGAGATTCTTGGGATTCAGTCCACTGGGAACCCCTTAAGACTAAATTTAGTGAACTCCAGGTATCACTGTTATTTCCCAGTCTCCACCTGATATTCAGGTACCATAAGGTGATTTTTCATCCTGCGTGTGCTATAAGTCAAGTGAACTCGTATTTTTTGTTTCTCTGGACCACATGGGATAAAGAATTATCTTGTATAGTGAGTTAAATACACAAATATTACTGAAAGTTAATGATAGAAATAAAACAAGTTCTGCAGGACTTGGTGGTGCACACCTTTAATTCCAGTGATTGGGAGGCAGAGGCAGGCAGATCTCTATGTGTGAGAGGCCAGCTTGATCTACAAAGTGAGTTCCAGGCCAGCCTGGGATACAGGGAGGCCCTGTCCCAAAAAGACAAAAAAAGTTCTGTATATATATTTTCCCAACATCTGCCATCACAATAAGCAAAGGAGCCCTCATGTGATGTTAATTATACAGAGTCTGTTCAGAGAGTCTTACAATTGCCCACCAAGTCTTATGTTTATCATCACTAATAAAGAAAATGAGCATATTCACATTATAAAATCTCATTCTTACAACATTATTTTTATAGCTGAGTGAGGAGTATGCACTTTAATCCCAGCACTCATGAGGCAGGGGCAGGAAGATCTCTGTGAGATTGAGGCCAGCCTGGTCTACATAGAGAGTTCCAGGCAGCTGGGGCTACAGGAAATCCCAGTCACACACACACACACACACACACACACACACACACACACGTTTTTATACACACACACACACACACACACACACACACACACACACACGTTTTTATATAAAAAGAAAATATATATATATATATATATATATATATATATTAAAAGAAGGCATTAAAAGCTAGTAGAACATTTGATGCTGCATTTAAGAAACTAATGTGCTAACATGTAGTTCAATAGCAGTTGTTACAGTTGTCAGGTGCTCCTCTGGCATCTCAGTTCTAATTTTACTCTGTATGCACCATTACTGAAAATATTTGCCCACAAATATAGGTGCTGCCAAAAAAGCAACAAGGTGAGTAGAAGTGATCACAAAGAGAGGCACATTTGTCTCTAGGAAGATCACAGCTATAAAGGTCTACTAAAGAGACAGGACCCAATATTTATTTAAGCTAAATGTCAGGTCATAGTGCTGTGTATTCCATTTGAAGATTGGCAAACAATATTTTGACTGAACACTATGCCACAAATGTAACAAAATATTGATGATTTCCTCAGAAATGTCAGTCTGTCTTCAGATTCTTGCATCAAATGGGAAAACATGGCTATATCATTTTTTTGTTTGTTTGTTTTCGAGACAGAGTCTCCCTGTAGCCGCAGTTGTCCTGGAACTCACTCTGTAGACCAGGCTGGCCTTGAACTCACAAAGATCCGCCTGTCTCTGCCTCCCGAGTGCTAGGATTAAAGGCGTGCACCACCACGCCTGGCTACATCATTTTTGCTGTTCACAAGACTGTGTTGAAAATAGATTAAATGTGTTGAAACATATAAATTTGTTTGACTTAATCTGAGCTCGCCATAATTTCATCTTCCTTTGAAATTCTGTTGTGAATTGAAACATTGTATTGATAGCTTGGTTTTCACCTTGAATGAGCATGTTTAAACTCATCGAAATGAACAGCCAAAAATCAACAAAAATGCTAAAGCAGATGAACTAGTTTTCATTGTCAAGTTCTAACACAAATTTTGTTTTTGATACCATAGAAAACTTTATAATATGTTACAAATGATAAAATCAGCTCAACAGATGGCTGTTATTTAGCCATCTTCTTTCTGAAAAGTAACTGATATCTCTATACTCAGCATCAAACACTTTTTTGTTGTTTATATTCATATATATATATATATATACATAGTTATATATACACATACATACATACATACATGCATACGCATATCACTTGAATTGGAGGATTTTTTTTCTTCCTTAAAAGATGTCATGTTTTCCTTAAGGAAGTGCTCGAAGGTTCCTCCTTGGCAACCCCGACCATCAATCCTGCACTTTTGCTCAAAATTGGGGTTTTCCCTCCCATGGTCCCCCAAAATGGAGTCCAGTAAACATGTGCCCTGTCTTGATCCCTCTGTACTGGCCTCCATGATACAGTCCAGGTAGTCCAATAATGACAGTCTACAATTCTGATGAGGCTGACATTCCCTTAGCTGTTTAGTCCACAAGCTGGGTATCTCAGTAGTCCCCATCTGGCATTGTAGGTTTGGAGGATTATTGGACACACATGAGTCCTCAGTCCATATTAGGAGGTTAAAAAGCTGTGTCTCATGCCTTTGAGGAGTGCCAAAAGTGGTGGCAGCCACAGAGTAGATGCACTTGTCAGTAAGAATTGGAGATAGGTCAAACAACAGTGCTCTCTCTTTATTCTTTTTGTCTTTTTTACTAAGATCTCAAGTTCTATGTCTGCAGTACAGTTTCTCTGGTCTTACTGATTATTTATATCTGGTTATACTTTCCTTTTGGATGCTTAAGGCCACACAGTTAGCCCAGATTAACCAAGGTTTTTGTTTTCTCAAGGTCAGTTGAGGAGCTGGTCCTCACGTGTCTCTCTGGGGTTTTTTTTTGGGGGGGGGAGGATGGGAGCCCCTTGCTCCTTTCAGCTTTTCTTTCTTTCTTTTTTTTGGGGGGGGTCTTTTCAAGAAAAGGTCTCCCTGTAACCCCAGCTGTCCTAGAACTTGCTCTGCAGACCAGGCTGGCCTTGAACTAACAAAGATTCGCCTGCCTCTGCTTCCCAAGTGCTAGGATTAAAGGCGTGCACCACCATGCCCGGCTTCCTTTCAGCTTTTCATTCACCAGTTCCATCCACTCGAGGACAAAAGCAGGTCTTGTTAGACGAGGCTTCCTTTTCTGAAGCACGAGCAGATTTTCCTCTCTTTAGACTGGACACTGGCTGAAGTCCCATCAGTGGCTCTCCAAGACCTCCCTGAACAGGAAGACTGGTGACCCACATTTGCAGGACATTTCAAGAGGTGCCTCCATGCATAATCCCCTGAGACTTGGTTGACCTCTGAGGGCAAGGAACAAAGTTACCCCTTCGTTCCCTCGGCCAAATTGGTATGGGTGTTAAGTATGGTCATTAAGCACCCAGAAAGGCTAAGTTGCACCAACCTATTGCACCTATATTAAGATTGAATCTTTTGGGAACAAACTGTATGTTATTCCTATAGCATATTTCTAGATTTACATCTTTCCATTTCAATCACATAATATTCTAACAGATGCACACGTCCCCTCCATCATGTACAAAAAACCCAAGATCTGAGAATAAATTTTAGGTCAGCTCTAGATCCTGTGTAGGGATCCACATTGCAAGAGCAGAGTTGTCTTTAGATCATGAGGAATATAACATTAACATTGTTCAGTTTGTCTTACAACTAGGTACTTGATACTAGCATCCACAGATGAGGGATTCCATTCAGCTTTTGTTTTTCTGGGGTGTGTTACTTCACTTAGCATAAAATCTTCTAGTTCCATCCATTTACCTCCAAATTCCATGATGTCATCTTTCTTTACTACTGCATAGAACTCCATTGTGTAGATGTACCACATTTTCTCTATCCACTCGTCAGTTGCCAGGCAGCTGGGTTGGTTCCAGCTCTTCACTACTGTGAAGAGAGCTACAATAAACATGGCTGTATCTCTGTGGTAGGAAGAGTCTGATGGATATATTCCAAGAAGTGGTATGGCTGGGTCAGGTGGTAGGCTCATTTTGAGTCTTTTAAGGGTTCTCCATACTGCTTTCCATAGTGGTTGTACAAGTTTGCATTCCCACCAGCAGTGGATGAGTGTTCCCCTTTCTCCACACCCTCTCCAGCATTTAGTATCATTTGTTTTCTTGATCCTTGCAAGCCTTATCGGGGTGAGATGATATCTTAAAGTGGTTTTAATTTGCATTTCCTTAATTATTAGCCATGTTGAACACTTTTAAAGATATTTCTCATCCATTTCTATTTCCTCACTTGTGAAGTCTGATCAGCTCTTTACTCCATCTTTTGAGTGAGTAATTTTTTTCTTCTTTGTTTTTTGAATAGTTTATATATTCTGGAAGTTAATGCTCTGTCAGATGTATCAGCAGTGAAGGTTTCCTCCTATTCTGTGGGATTTCTCTTCACTTCCCTGACTTTTTCTTTTGCTGTATAGAAACTTTTTAGTTTAATAAGGTCCTACTTGTCAATTGTCCACCTTATTTCCTGGTCAGCTGCTGTGTGATTGAGAAAGTCTTCTTCTACTCCTATGTATTGTAAGTTGCTGCCAACTTTTTCTTCTATCACCTTCAGGGTTTTGGGTTTCAGATTTAGGTTTTTGATCCATTTGGAGTTGATTTTTGTACAGGGGAAGAGGTAGGGGTTTAATTTTATTTTTCTAAAAGTGGTGATCCAGTTTTGCCAACACCATTTGCTGAAGATGCTGTCTTTCCTCCATTGTGTCTTCTGGGCCCCCGTGTCAAATATGTGGTGGCTGAAATTGTATGTGCTCAAATTTGGATCTTCAGTTTTGTTCCATTGGTCTAAAGGTCTGTTTTTGTGCCAGTACCAGGCTGTTTTTATGACTATACCCCTGTAGTATAGTTTGATGTCTGGTATAGAAATCCCCCCTGTATTGCTCTTTTCAGTCAGGGTTGATTTGGCTATTCAGGATCTTTTGTCGTTCCATATGAATTTAAGAATTTTTTTCCCAAGCCTGTGAAGAATGACCTTGGAATTTCAATTGGGATTGCATTGAATATGTATATAAATTTGGGTGCAATGGACATTTTTTCTATATTAATTTTTCCAATCCATGATCATGGGAGGTCTTTCCATCTTCTGATGTCTTCTTCAATCTCCTTCTTCAGGAGCTAATAATTTTTGTTGTAGAGATCTTTGGTGATTTTGGTTAGGTTTATTTCTAGATATTTTTTTGTTTTTGAGTCTATTCTGATTGGGAAGGACTCCTTGTATTCCTTCTTCAGTTGCTTGTCTTTGGTGTAAAGAAAGGCTTCTGATTTTTCTAGGTTAATTTTGTAGCCCACCACTTTACTGAAACTTTTAATCATTTCTAGGAGTTTTCTGGTGGAGGTTTTACCAGCCCTTAGGTAAGCTATCATATCATTTGCAAAAAGGGATAGTTTTACTTCCTCTTTTCCAATTAGTATTCCTTTAATTGCCTTTTCTTGCCTTGTTGCTCTATCCAGTGTTTCAAGCACTATATTGAAGAGGGGTGGTGACAAGGGGCAGCCTTGACAAGCTCCTACCTTTATGGGTAATCCTTCTAACTTTTCTCCATTTAGGGTGATGCTGGGTGTGGGTTTTTTATATATGGCTTTGATTATGTTGAGGAATGATTCTCCCAGTCCAATTCCCTCTAATACTTTAATCGTGAAGGGATGCTGGATTTTGTCAAAGGCCTTGTGCTGGATAGCTTTAGTGTCAACTTGACACACCTGGGTTGAGGGAGCCTCAATTGGGGAATTGGCTCCATTGGATTGGCCTGTGGCCACATCTGTGGAGTATTGTCTTGATTGTTGAGCAGTGTGGGAGGGCCCAGCATGCAATGAGTGGTACCGCCCTGGGCAGGTTGTTGTGTACTGTATAAGAAGGCAGGCTGGGCATGAGCCAGGGGAGCAAGCCAGTAAACAGCACTCCTCCATGGCCTGTGATTCAGCTCCTGCCTCCAGGTTCCTGCCCTGAGTTCCAGCCTTGGGCTCCCTAAGTGATGAACTGTGACCTAGGAGATGTAAGCTGAATAAACCCTTTCCTCTCCAAATTGGTGTCAGTCAGAGCGTTTTGTCATAGCAATGGAAGACAAACTAGAACAGGCCTTTTCTGCATCAATTGAGATGAATGTGTGTTTTTTTTTCCTTCAGTCCATTTATGTGTTTTATGATATTTACTGATTTTTGTATGTTGAACCATCCCTGCATCTCTGTTATGAATACGACTTGATCATGGTGAATGACCCTTTTGATGTGGGTCTGTATACGGTTTGCAAGTATTTTGTTGAGAATTTTTGCATCTGAGTTCATTAATGAGATGGGTCTGTAGTTCTCTTTTTTGGTTGCATTCTTGCATGGTTTTAGTATTAGAGTGATGCTGGCTTCATAGAAGGAATTTGGGAGATTTCCCCCTGCTTGTATCCTCTGAACAGTTTTAGTAATAATCTTTGTAATTCTTCTTTAAATGTTTTATAGAATCTGCTGTGAAACCATCTGGACCTGGCCTTTTTTTAGTTGAGAGATCTCTTATTATATTTTCAATTTTTTCATGTATTATGGGTCTGTTTAAGCTGTCAATCTCCTCTTGGTTTAACTTCATGTTTCTCTGGATTGCATATATTCATCCATTTCTCTTAGGTTTTCAAATTTAGTAGAATATAGGTTTTTGAAGTATTCCTGTATTATTGTCTGGATCTTTTCACTGTCTGTTGTGATATTTCCCCTTTCATCATGAATTCTATTGATTTGGAGTTTTTCCTTCTTTCTTTTGGTTAACTGGTCTAAGGGTCTATCTTGTTTATTCTCTCAAAGAACCAACTTTTGGTTTTGTTGACTGTTTTTGTATTGTTTTCTTTGTTTCTATTTCATTAATTTCTGCTCTGATTTTTGTTATTTCTTCCTGTCTGTTGCATTTAGGGTTTATTTGTTGTTGTCTTTCCAATGTTTTTAGCTGCAGTGTTAGCTCATTTATCTGTGCTGTTTCTGTTTATTTAATATAGGTGCCCAGGGCTATAAACTTCCCTCTTAGGACTGCTTTTAAAGTGTCCCATAGGTTTGGTTGTGTTGTACTGTCATCATTATTTAGTTCCAGGAATGCTTTTATTTCTTTCTTTATTTCCTCCTTGACCCATTCAGGAGTGTGTTGTTTAGTCTCCATGTGTTCATGTAGTTAGCTGGGCTTATCCTGGTGTTGATATTGAGCTTTATTGCACTGTGGTCTGATTGAATGCATGAAATTACTTCAATGTTTTTGTATTTGTTGAGGTTTTTTTCTGCGTCCAAGTATGTGGTCAATTTTGGAGAATGTTCCGTGGGGTGCTGAGTAGAAAGTATATTCTCTGGTGCTTGGGTGGAATATTTGGAAAATATCTGTGAGGACCATTTCCTTTATTGTCTCCTTCAGTTCAGATATCTCTCTGTTTATTCTTTGTCCTTTATTTTTTATTTTATTTTGATTTTATTCTTTATTTTGGGATCTGTCCAAAGGACTCAGTGGAGTACTGAAGTCCCCTACTATGAGTGTGCTGGGATTAATCTTGTGGTCCTGTAGAGTTGTATTTACAAAGGTTGGTGCACCAGAGTTTGATGCATATATATTCATGATTGTGAAGACTTCTTGGTTAATTTTCCCTTTGATAAGGTTATAATGGCCCTCTTTGTCTCTTCTAATTGCTTCTACTTTGAAGTCTATTTTGTCTGATATTAAGATAGCCACTCCTGCTTTCTTTTTAGTACCATTTGCTTGGAATATTGTTTTCCATCCTTTCACTTTAAGTTGATGCCTATCCTTGAGGGTGAGATGGGTTTTTTGTAGACAGCATATCAATGGGTTCTGTTTCCTAATCCATTCTCCCAGTCTATGTCTTTTGATTGGGGAGTTTAGCCCATTGATATTTAAGGTTATAATTGAGAGTTATGTGTTGCTTTCTTTCACCTTATTATATGTTTGCATTTTTTGTGTAGGTTTCTACCTCTGCGTTTCTGTTTTTATTACATTTTTCTTTCAAGGTGTCTGGAGGTAGTTGCTCCTCTCCTCTGTCCTTTGAATTGCTTCAAGTATTCTCTGAAGGGTTGGTTTTCCAGACATGTATTCTTTCATCTCATGTATGTCATGGAAGATTTTTCTCTTTCGTCAACTAGAATTGATATTTTTGCTGGGTATTTTAACCTGGGTTTGCATTTACAGTCATTTAGCACTGGGAATGCTTTGGTCCACATTCTTCTTGCTTTCATAGTTTGTGCTGAAAAGTCAGCTGTAATTCTGATAGGTTTTCCCTTATATGTAACTTGTTTTTCTCTTGTGGCTTTCAGAATTTTGTCTTTGTTTTGGGTATCTAGCATTTTAACTATGATATAGCGGGGGGAGTTTCTTTTCTGGTTTAGTCTATTTGGTGTTCTACTTGCTTCTTGTATTTGTATGGGTTTGTCTTTTTTTTTTTTTATTTGGGGAAATTTTCCACTATTATTTTGTTGACAATCTGATCTATACCATACTCTTGGGATTCTTCTCCTTCCTCTATCCCTATGATGTGGAGGTTTGATCTTTTCATAGTGTCCCACATTTCCTGGTTGTTCTACTCTTGTGTCTTTTTAAATTTTTCATAGTCTTTACTTGAGCTTTTTAGTTGTTCTGTGTTGTGTTCTAGGTCTGGTATTCTTTTTTCTGCTTCCTCCATTCTGCTTCTGAGGCTTCTTCCCATTCTTTCCTCTTGATTGGATGATTGTTTGATTCCCTTTTTCATTTCTTCCTGTGTTTACTATTTCCATTTCCTTTTGGAGCTTCTCAATCTTTTCTCGTAGCTCATTGGTTTCTTTTTTTCATTTCAGAATGGGATCTTTTCAGTGTTTACCCTTCCTTCCGGAGCTTGTCATTTTGTCCCTCTAGCTCTTTCCAGACTCTGTCGTTTTCTCCTTCTGAAGTTTGTCCTTGTCTTTCTCTAGGTCCTTTCTGAGTTTTTCATTCTCTCCCCTTAGTTTTATGAGTTCTTTGAAAACATCTGTGATTGTTATTTTGGGATCTGTGTCCTGTGTTACCTCTAGGGAGATCCCATTGTAGAAGTCCTCCACTGGCTCCATACAGTTTGGTGTGGAGTTATTCTGTGCTTTTCCCATATTGTTCTTTCATTGTGCTTTTGACATGTAGTTAAACTTCTGCCTGTATCATGATGAGACTCTTGAATGCCTCTTCGCCTTGTTGAAGGATTGCTTTCCTTGATTCCTTCAGGCATCTTTGTTGTATTCTCCTTACGAATGGAGTGTTGACTTGTCTAGGTTTTAGGCTTTCAATTTTGGTTATATATTGGAAGGTATAGTTCACTTTTCCCTTTCTGTTCTGCAAGAGCTGGGTAGGTAGCAACCCAGATTACACCTTCTGAACACTGTATTCCCTCTGCTGCCAGCCACTCTCTCCTGAGTTCCAGTTGGGGGGATTCCAGTTGGTTGTGGGGGAGGAGGGGGGTTGCTTGCTTAGCCTGTGCAGGTCCTCACAAACTCTGCCCTCAGCAGCTACACGAGCAGCATGTAATCTGCCCAACTGCTTGCACAGCTCTCTGTGCTCCAACCTCACCTCCTAGCTCCCAGAGCCTTCTGGGCTATTCCCCCTGTTCACAGGACCCACAGGTCCATGCAAACTCTGACCTCGGCTGCTACACAGGCAGCAAGTAATCTGCCCCAACTGCTTGCGTAGGTGTTTGTGTTCAAACCTCAGCTCCTAGCTCCCAGAGCCCACTGGACCCTCTCTTCCTATTCACAGGACCTGCCAGTCCAAGCAAACTCTGCCTTCAGCTGCAGCATCAAACACTTTTAAGAAATTCCTGGTACTGGTATGATTTAATCTTTATCATGATGAAATTCAGTCTTGGTGAAGATATATGGAGCTATCCATTTTTAATGGATTTGTGCACAGTAGGCAATTGATACTTCATTAAACATGAGTATTGGACCTCCATGTAAATCTTCTTTTAACTTTACTTGTCCTCTTTCATCTACCATTGTTGATGAAACTATCATTAACTATCCAGATATCTTGAAGTGGACAAAGAAAAACATGATAATATTTTTAGAGCTTTGTATAAATTTATTGATTAGTTGTATCATTAGTGTCTGTAAATGGTGAAGTTGTATTTGTGATCTGACATTGCAAGTTGAACTGTTTTTGTAGCATTAAGACTGTCTTCTGTTGCCAAAGTATCCAGTTCAAACTAGCAGCCTGTTCTAGTTTCCTTTCAATTGCTGTGACAAAATACTCTGACCAATTCCAACTTGGGGAGGAAAGGTTTTATTTGCCTTACATCTCCTGGGTCATAGGAACTCAGGGCTAGAACCTGGAGGCAGGAGCTGAAGCACAGGCCATGGAGGAATGCTGCTTACTGGCTTTCTCCCCTGGCCCATGACCAGACTGCTTTCTTATACTGTACATAACAACCTGCCTGGGGTGGCACCACCCACAGTGACCTGGCCCCTCCCACATGACTCAACAACCCACAGGCCAGTCCAATGGAGCTAATTCCCCAACTGATACTCCCTCAACCCAGGTGTGTCAGGTTGACACATGATATTCGGCCTATGGCCCTACACTCTAAACTTTTTTGGGAAGATTTTCCAATTTTTTTTTTCATTTTACCTGGTTGCAGCCTGGCAATAACCCCTGATCTCTGCCCCCTCCCCTTTTTACAGGGCATACCGTGTCTACAACATATTTGGTGTTTAATATAAATACTTTTAATGAGAGAATCTACTTAAGTTGTAACTTAAAAATTTTTTGTTGTTATTTTGGAGTCAAACATTTTTCAGGTCCATTGTTTTGTTCTTATGACACAGTCCTTGCCAAGCTCTGAACTTGCAGGCACGCTTTTGCATGTAATGCCTTTTGAAATTATATTCCTTAACAAATTGCACAGATTCCTTATAAATGAAACAGAATTCCTATTTACTTTCATATAAAAAGTATTCATCTGTCCATTTTCCTTGAAAAATCTTCCTTTATCTGTCATGTGATATTTTTTTTTCCTTTTGGCAGGTTTGCTTTTGAGTCATTTAAAGGGCTACTGGCATTACAAAATGGTATATAAAGCACTGTGCTTATGTTAATTTCAAAAACTAATTGAAAAGAAAGCAGAAAGGAAGAGTTGTGCCTTCCCCTCATGCAATGTGAACAGAATGCAGCAAAGCAGGGAATGCACAAGGTATGGCCAAGTTATGGAGGTGTTCTTAATAAATAAGAATACTTCTAAATAATATTGAATACCTATTGTTTGCCATGGTTGGGCAAGACATTGTTAATAATTTCTGGGTTTCACTCTCTAAGCCCCCAGAAGCACGTGTAGCACCTGATGGATGATGTTAAATAGATTGTCTACTCTTAGAACACAGAACACTGGAAGCCACCCACCACTACAAAACTAAAAACATAGATGTGGACAGATAATGAGGTCATCCCTTGTTTATGGGACATGCTCACATGATGTCACCTACAAAGTTTACAATCACAAACTGTGCAGCCATAAAAAAAAAAAAAAAAAAAAAAAACCTCCTCAATGTTTTAATCAGGCTAATTTTTTTAGTCACGTCCATTCATAGTTATCACAGGACATGTACAACCTACGGGGCATGGGTTTCCAGTTATTCCTACTGGAGTTGTTAAGGTCAAACTCTGCCAACCCTAATAAGTCACGTTTCCTTGCCGGGCCTAAATATGCCAATTAAGCAAGTGAAAAACAGAGACAGGAGATTAATGTGATCATACTGGAAAGAGGTATGAAGAGGTCCACTGATCCCGCCTCAAGTGTGTCTTCCAAATCCTTCAGGTTGAGCCTTTAGTAAAGAACCAGAGATATCCAGAGTGGACCTGCTTATCTTTGATCCATCATTGTCTGGTGTTTTATAAGGAAATCTGAGTTGTCCGGACTGTGTGAAATCTCTTTCTGGGAGACAAATTATTCCTCTGGCTTGCACAAAGATGCAGTCATTTCCTTCTCCCAGCATGAGATTTTCAGGAAAATTCCAATTTTGGGGGGGGGGGACTATTAACAATCTGAAAACCAAAGAAAGGGAAACAAGTGTCTCTTTAGAATATCTTTATCAGGGAAGTTACATTATGAGCAGTAAATTTTTACTATATACTTTCTAAGAATTCCATGTTGTTTTTTTTTAATTTATTTTACTATTTATTCTTGTATGTGTATGAATGTACTGTCTGCATGTACGTCTGTGCACCCGTGTGATGCAATGCTGCAGAGGTCAGAGAGGGTGTCAGATTTCCCTGGAACTGGAGTCAAAGATGGTTCTCAGCCACCATGTGGGTGCTGGGAATCGAACCTGGGTCCTCTGCAAGAACAGTCGGTGCTCTTAACCACTAGGCCATCTCTCCAGCTCCTCATGTTGTATGTTTTGATCATATTCACCTCCAACATCCACCCCATCCTTACCCAGGAAACATTGTGTTCCTAAAAACAAATAAACAACAAACAAAACACACCACATAATCAAATTTATGTGCCCAAATACCGTTGTGTATTTGACCATCCACTAGAGTGTGGTCAACCTACCAGGCACCAGGTACCAGACTCTTAAAGAAGATTGCCTTTCCCTCTCCCAGAAGCTATCCCTGCCAATAGCTCCTCAGGTAGGGGTGGGACATCTTGCCCACCTCCCTTCCCCATCTGGAATTTTTTCTCAACTACTCTCAGTTCATATTGTGCTCCTGTGGAGTTGTGTACAGGAAACATTGTTTCCTCATCATAATCCACCAAGTCTGGCTCTTAAGGTCTCTTCTACAGTGATCCTCCCTAAGCCTTGGGAGGAGATAGGGGTCCCATTTAGGGCTGAGAATTCCACAGCACTCATTCTCTGCAATTTGACAAGTGATGGGTACCTATGTTAATCACTATACACTGTTTTTAAAAAAAGCTTCTCTGATGAGAGTTCAGAGATGCACTAATCTATGAGTATAGTATGATACTATGAGGAGTTGGTTTAATACTATGTCCATTTACCCAAATAATAGGAGTTGGTTCTCCCCTCCATAGGTTCTTGGGCCTGATAAAATGTCAGGCATGGGTTTCATCTTGTAGATTGTCTCTTAAATTTAGTCAGAAACTGGTTGCTTACTCCAATAACATTTGTGTCACTATTGCAGCAGGGGGCGTCATTACTGCAACTCATACTGTTCTCAGTTGGGTAAGATGATGATAACGTTATTCCCCTGATAGTGTACACAGCACCTTTCAGCACTATGAAAGCTAACCTCTAAGGATGAAGTTTCCATGTCAGTGCCAGTTTGACTTCTCCATGTTCTAGGTCTCAAGAATGTGGTATCTTCAGCAATAAGGTCTTAATGACAAGTTCTGGAGCGCAAATAAGAGCCTTGGCAATAGCCTGCAATGTCTGAGTCTACAAGACCTCACTGGTCAACAATCCATCCCTAACACTAAGTTTTTCATTTATTAACCTATGCAGTCTAGCATAGGTATCATAGGTATAGGTATCCTTTTATAGGGTAACACCATTTAAAATTTCACTTAAATAATACATATATATGCATATATTTTAGGAAGTTTGTACAACAATAAGTTCCAAAATAACCTTTCAAAGGGTATTTCATGCTAGTTATTCTTCCCCATACTCCTTCCTATGCCCCTGCCTGCTCCTAATCCATTTAACTCTTCTCATTCCATTATTCCTTCCTCCCCTTTGTATCACTATGTTCTGACTTCTCTCTCTTAACTGAGCAGTGATATGTTTAAGAATTGCTTACAGGTCAACATTTAACTGAGAAAAATAGAGGACTGCATATTTATAACTGAGCAGTGATATGTTTAAGAATTGCTTACAGGTCAACATTTAACTGAGAAAAATAGAGGACTGCATATTTATACTTATTCTTTTTAAATATATTTTTATTATTAAACTTTTCCATACATCATGCATCATTTCTCAATCCAACTTAGTGTCATTTCCCTTTCCATGTCCCCCACCCCATCTGAGTTCCTGCACTCTGCCATACATGTCTTGCATCTTTTTCTGAGTCATTGCAGAGTTTTTTTTTAAATTTAATTTATTTTTGTATGTGTATGAGTGTACTGTCTGCATGTAGGTCTGTGCACCCATGTTGTGCAATGCCGTGGAGGTCAGAAGAGGGTCTTGGATTCCCCTGGAACTGGAGTTCTCCTGGAATTGGAGTTACAGATGGTTCTTAGCTGCCATGTGGATGCTGGGGATTGAACCCGTGTCCTCTGCAAGAGCAGTCAGTGCTCTTAACCGCTAGGCTATCTCTCCGGCCCCTCCAGAATTTTTTTAAAGCAGAGGTTTATTGTTTTGAGGAGAACTTCACTGTTTCAGGTTTTTTTTTTTTTCCAGTTCTTTTGTTGCTGTTGTCCTCTCCAACTTGTACACACACACACACACACACACACACACACACACACACACACACATCACCTGAATTGGAGGATTTTCTTTTTTTAAGCTAAATGATGACATGTTTTCCTTAAGGAAGTGTTTGAAGGCTCCTCCTTAGCAAGCCCAAACAACCATCAATCCTGCCCTTGTGCTCCACACTGGGGTCTTCCCTTCCCATGGTCACCTAAATGAGGTCCAGTAAGCACTGCATCCTGTCTTGACCTTCCTGTACTGGCCTCCATGATACAGCCCAGGGAGTCCAACAATGGCAGTCTATACTCTGAAGAGGCTGAAACCCCCATAGCTCCTCAGTCCATAAGCTGGATATCTCAGCAGTCCCCCTCTGGCATTGAAGGTTTGGAGGATTCTTGGAGAGACATGAGTCTTCAGTCCATATTGGAGGGTTAAAAAGCTGTGTCTCATGTCTTTGAAGGATATACTTCTCATGGTATATAGGTCTGCAGTATGATTCACATGGACAAATACTACTTTAATATTTTCATGTATATCAACTCGGCATCAATTAAGAGGCACACTAATTTCCATAGATCTTTGTTTGATATAATTTAAGGACACTCTCATAGAGATAAACAACTACAGATTGTATCTGTGAAATGTGGCAATTTGGTTACTTTAAAAGTTTCTCTTGGGGCTGGAGAGATGGCCTAGCAGTTAAGAGCACCGACCGCTCTTACAGAGGACCCGGGTTCGATCCCCAGCACCCACATGGCGGCCGAGAACCATCTGAAACTCCAATTCCAGGAGAACTCCAGTTCCAGGGGAACCCAACACCCTCTTCTGACCTTCGCAGCACTGCATGACATGGGTGCACAAACTTGCATGCAGACAGTACATTCATACATGTACAGAAATAAAAAAAAGCTTAAAAAGAAAAGTTTCTCTTATGGGGGCTGGAGAGATGGCTCGGTTGAGAGCACTGGCTGTTCTCACAGAGGACTGGATTTGGTTCCCAGCACCCACATGGTAGATAACAACTGTTTATAACTCCAGTTCCAGGGGATCTGATGCCCTCTTCTGACCTCCACAGGCAATGCATGACACTGTTGCACTTACATACATGTAAGCACTGATGCACATACAAAATAAAAATAAAATGTTTTTTAAGTTTTATTAACATTTTAGGTGAGTATACAGTGTAATAGGTTTCATTAATGCATTTCCACATATGTGTGTCTTTCCATACATGTGTGTCATTCCATACATGTGTGTCATTCCATACATGTGTGTCATTCCATACATGCGTGTCATTACATTTGTTGTCTTCTGCTGGGTCTCCCCACACAGTGGAGAGCTGACTAACACACTTTTCAAGTAGATGTGGATGTTAAGCAATTCTGATAGCAGAAAGCCACTACCCTCCAATTATGGATAAAGAAACTAGAACAGGACTAGAAAGCCACCAGGTTTGTGACCATTCCAAAGACAATGTCTCTCAGTCTCTCTCCCAGGTCATACAGAATGTGTCCATTGTGAGATCTGTGTCTCTCTGCAGACCCCACGAACTCTTCTTTTCTATTTGGAATTATAAGTCCTCTGTGTGTTCCAATTGCAATTCCCAGGAAGAATATTACCATGAAATCCAGACACCCAACCATAGCCCCCAGGGCCTGCCTGGTGAAGGTTATTTCCACTCTCTGGAATTCTGGTGCCTCGCCTTCTCTAATCTTGGCCACTACTCTCAGCCTTCAATGTTCCTTTCTTTTTCTTAACTTGGGGCCTCTATGATTTTGGGGGGGGGGCTCCAGTTTAAACATTCCTTCTTCAATAGAATGTCAGTAACCTTGGTATCTAAGCTAAATCTCTCCTTTGCTTTTTCTATCTAACCACTGAGATCTTTTCTGTTTTATTCCTTCATAACAATAATTTCAACCTATAAAGTTCATGTTTAAGCTGAGGAATGATGTGTGTCTGTAGCCCAGATACTTGAGAGACCAAGGCAGGAAAATTGCAAGTTCAAAGCCAGCCTGGGAAACTTAGTAAGTTTCTGCCTCAGAATTGAAAGTTGAAAGAGGGCTCCCAGTGGTCTCAGCAATGGAGTGTTTGATTTTGATTAGTAACTGTGAGGCTAGCAGCAATATTGCCAGATGACAGCAAACCCAATTGAACTATCACTCTTCTCTTTACTGTGTCCAAACATGAGACAAGAAGCAACTTAATGACAGAAGGAGGCAGTTGATCATGGGTAAAGAACCAAAATATGTAGAACAGGAACATAAAACCTCAAGGTCTGTCACCTCCACCTCCTATACAAACTTCCCAAACAGTGCCATATGCAGAGGACCAAGTGTCAAACACATCGTTCTAGGGGCAGAAACTTCACATTCAAGTCACAACATTCTGCTTTGGTTCCCATAGGCTCATGGCCATCTCATAATGAAAAATGCAGTCATTCCTTCAAAAGTCCCTGGTCTTGGATAGGACCTTATGTATGTGGAATGCAATGAGGCGCAGTGGGGTAGGGATGGGGGAGGAGGTCTAGGTTTGATTGAAAACTGTTGCATGAAATATAAAAAAATCTCAATAATTTTTTAAAAGGCTCAATAAAAGAAAATGATCGCACATCACATTTCTGAAATACAATTTATATACAAATTATATAAATAATTCTCGATAGGAAACCTTTCATCCAAATTTTAAAATTCAATGTAGACGTTTCACCAAAGAAGATTAAAGTTGGATATGATCCCTATTTACAAAACTATGCTCAACATCTTTGTTTATTCAGGAAATACAAATTAAAATCACAGTACTATATCATCATTAAGACAGATACTCTCTCATGCTGAATAGGCTTCAATAGTCCCAAACTTCCATAAACCTGCTTGCACATGAATGTGTTTTGCTGAATCTGCATGAGTTCAGACAAAATTGTATATCTGGGCATTTTTCAAATGAATTTCCATAATAATACAAAGTATACAAAAATGTAAGTAAAGTACACATGATGAAGTTTAAATATATGTGGAAGACCTTTATTGATCCGAATTGCTTATATAACTACTTTTCTCAGTGCTGTGGGAAATACCTGACAAGTAACTTGTGGGACAAATGGCCAACTGGGCTCACATTTTTCATTTGCTGTCCATTGTGGTGGCAAATAATGGTGACAGGAGTGTGTGGCAGCTGCTTACCCTGCATCAGTCTGAAGTAGACAAAGATGAATGCTGGTGCTCTGCTTCTTTATCCTTTTAATTCAGTTTTTTATCTAAGTCCCTGAAAAGGTCCTGCCCATACTTAGGGTGAGTTTTTTCATCTCAATGAACTCAACCTACAGATTTTGTTGCAGGCATGCCTTTAGCACTAGAAATTTCTAGATACTGCCAAGTTCAATATCAATAAAATTGTATTTTAGAAGCTTACATGTAATATTTGTGGAGTTTTGTGGCACTAACTAATGAGATGAATAAAGAGAAGAATTACACTATAGATAGATTTGAATTAACGACTGTGTTAGTCACCTTTTTGATGTTCCTAAATACCAGATAAAATGAACTTAAAGGAGATAGAATTTTTTAACCTCAGAGTGTAAGATTTTCAGGTCAAGCTGGACATGCTGATGCATACTTTTAATCCCAACACTTAGAAGGCAGAGGCAGGCAGATCTCTGTAAGAGCAAGACTAGCCTGATCTACCTGTGGAGTTCTAGGCCAGCTGGGTCCACAGGAAGACAATGTCTCAAAAAGACAGAAAAAGAGAAGATTTTCACCAAAACATCATTGTTCCTGCCGCTTCAAGAGGTATGGTATGGCTATTTATCCTGGCATAAGAAAGAAGCTCATTTCCATTGTTCAGAAACAAAAAGAGCAAGAGGATTTGGAGCTGGACATAAGATGAAGACCCAGAAGACATGCCTTTAAGAATCCACTCCTCCATTCCCATCTCTTTCTTTTTTTTTTATTGATGCTCTGTGTATTTCATACATCATTATCCAATTCAGTTCAGGCATATTTCCCCTTCCCTTCCCCCCATCCCACCCCACCCCATCCCAGATCATGCATTCTGCCATGACTGTCCTGCATCTTTCTCTCAGTTTTTTTTTCCCACTTTTTAGCAATAGGTGTTAATTTATGAGTACAAGAATCCTTCATGAAAAACCAATTTGCAAGCAGTTGTGCCCAAACCCACACAGCCCCTTGGTCCCACCATCCAGCGGGGGGGGGGGCTTGTATATTCAATCAAGTTGATCAAATGAGTGTCCAGGCTATATTGCTGTAGGTTCACTGTTGACCGCAATCACAGCCCTTACATTCTACCATGTCCCCTCTTCTGCAGATTTTTCCCAAGGCTTAGATAAGAGGCACAGGTGGATGAGAAGCAAAACAGTCTACTTTCTCTGGAGCTGTTGTCTTGGACTCTGGTCACTTCTGGCTGTTTTTTTTTCATGGGCTGATAGTTTGTCCAGGAATAACCTTTTGATCCTACTAATGAAGCACAAACAATTAAGTATATAGGTATTTAAACAGTATTAATTGTTATCATAGGTTACTTTGGTATAGACACAGATGTTTGGATGGTATGTTAATCCATGAATTACATTTTTTTTCTGTTGAATATGACAGGGTCTTACTGTGGCTTACAACATCTCCTGACCATTAGAGGGTGCAAGCTTGTGGCATCGGCCGTGGGTTATTCCTCCAAGGAGAGAGCCAATAGCCAATTAGATTTGGGATATACAGGCATATGGCTGCCTCTGCTGCACAGTATTTCCAGGCAGGTGAGGTGTAGCTGATGCTGACGGAGGAGTCTTGCTTGACTCAAGGAGACCCATATTTGCTTTATTGGTATAGTGGCCTTTGGTAACACTCTCTGGTATTCCAGAGACCATCTCTTTCAAATACTCCATTAAACTATGAGCCCTTTAATGGATTAATCTTCGCTGAGGTCAAAGACTTCATGATATGGTTTCTTCTCCAAAATCCCTCCCTCAGAATATTACTACATAATAGTGTATCAAGTCTTCGATACATGAGATTCGGGGTGACCTTATGATATACAAAGTTAGAAAATATAATGTAAGAAATCACCATATAAATGCCATTTTAAGGACAACTGAATCCTTTATTCAAATGCTATTTTGTCATATGAGATGAAATGTACAGCATACTTCATTCTTCTGGAGTTTCATCTTGAAAAATACTGTACATGATGGAAACACATTAAAAACAAAAATTTTAAAAAGAAAACTTTTTACAAAAGTCCCCAGTCTTTAATAGTCCAAAAACACAGAGCCTTTTCTGAGACCTGAGGAAATCTCTTAACTGTGAGCACCTGAAAATGAAAAAAATAAAATTATGTACTTTCAACATGTAACATTCCTATTCCAAAAGAAAGGAAATAGTTATGTCAAGTAAAAATGAGACCAAAGCAAGACTGAAGTACAGCAGGGAAAACGCCAAATGCTACAGCTCCTGCTCCAACATTGGGGGTCATGTTGGAATCACGCGTGTTCCAAAGGACTTGGGCAGCTTCGCCTCTCTGACTCTGCTGCCTTCAGCAGACATAGCCTTTTCCTCCGCTGACTCCACTCAGAGCATGCAGCCATGCAGCTTTCTTCCACGAATATCCCACGGTCCTGGCATCTCCAGCCTCTCCCCTCCACACTCCCATCATCTCTATTGCAACCCCAGGGCTTCGTGCAGTGGCCTCTGCAGAGACTTCGCCCTAGCACACATTGCCCGGCCACAACAGGTCTCCAGAACTGTGGTGAAAGACTACAAGATCCAATCAATCTTGCATCTTTCATACCTGCAAAACCAGCTGCCAGCACCGGATAGAGCCTGGCCGGCTTGGACCACATTTGTATCTGTCTCTGTATGCCGGACCTGGTGAAATACTTTCCTAGGTAGTTGTTTTGGAGGACCGTTTATTGCAATCTCATTGTAGGTTCTCTCTTTTCAAATACGTTCGCTAGTGACTTTGGTATCTTTCCTTCATGACACTTCTATATTATCCTAGTACAAAACGGAGGTTTTGCTCTTGTGCTAATTTCATTAGCAATTTTACTGATTTCTCAGTTTGTCTATAGCTTTAAAAATTCATACCTTTCCTATCCAGACTGCGTTTTTTTCAGATCTTTCTGCTCTACTTTCTGCCACTCACTCTCTTACTTTCTGTAGACTTAGATAAAGAATAGTCAACAGTCACTACAAAAGAGTGCAAATTCTAGCTTATTTTAGGATTTCCTCCACACCCCCCCCCAGATTTGTTCATTCCTTTCTAATTCTACCTCACTCAGGTTTTCTCAGGACCTGGGCAGAATGCACCCAGATTCTTTGTCAGAATCTGAGAGGAGTAGCTTCTAGCCCAGTTCCTGACAGAGTTCTTGTTCCTTTCTGGAACCTCATTAGCTAGTTTCCAACTGTCCATGTTTCTTTTGGCATTCTGGTCTTCCAAAGCCCTACCAGAATGCCCACTGCACTCTGCTTACTGCACTCTAGGGCTTTTCTACTCACAAATCCAAATGTCTTCCATATTCCTCTTCCAAACCAGTTCCAGAGATTTACTAAGAGCCACATGGTCAGGTTTAATCTCAGCAATGGTCCTATTACTTGACACCAATTTTCTGAGTTCTTTTTCTTGTTGTAATCAAACACTGGACAAGAAGCAACTTAAGGGAGGACAGGTTTATTTGACTCACAGTTCAAGGGGATACAGTCCATCCTGTGGGAAAACGTGCCAGCAGGAGATTGAGACAGCTGGCCATAGTGCTTCCACAGCCTAGAGAATGAATAGGAAGTGGGATCTATCTATAAACCTAAAGACTTATCCACAGTGACTCACTTTTGACAGAGACTCCACCTCCTACAGGTTCTACAACCTTTCCAAATATGAACATTAGCTGAGGACCAAGTATTCAACATATGAGCCTATGAGGAACATTTCATATTCAAATCACAGCACCCCCCCTTGTTTCACTCACATTGTGTCTCCACGTGCATTAGACTGGACATAAGTCTCATAACAATAACATAAGTCTCATAACAGTAGTAGTTTAGCTCACCTTCACTATTAAATACCAATTTCATGTCAAATATATGGAATATATTAGAGGCGCTCTGAATTATTTCAGTCAAGAAATTAATCAGGGCCAGCTAGATGCCTCTGTGGGCAGAAGCACTTGTTGGGTAAGCCTGACAACTTGAGTTCAATTCCTGGCATCCACATAAAAGTCCGGATGTAGTAATGGCGTCCGTCATGTCAGCAACTTTACAGCTGTGGGAGTGGAGACAGAACTGGGGTCCCCTATCCTGGATATGCATTGAAGCAGCTTTAACAATGAGAGATTCTGCCTCAGTGAAAGAGAAGCCAGAAAAGAGCTCCTCCTCCAAGAAGTTATTCTCTGACCTCCACATATGCATTGTGGTATGTATACATGTCTACACACACACACACACACACACACACACACACACACCGAACATGCACACAAAATGCTAAAAGGAGAAATTCATCAATTAGCTAACTACATTCTTCTTCCTTTACCAGAACACTGTCAACAATACATTAGTGGAGTGTCAGTAAAGCCTTGATTGAATCCCCCCTGAAGTACAAGCCATACAACGCATGATTGTCCCCATTGTCACATGTTCCAAAAGACAATCTAACTGCTGCCCCTTGGGCAGCAGACTCAGAGGGAGACAGTTCTACTTAGTATGCAGACATATTCTCTGAATAGAATATTCACTTTTAAAGCAAACTCAGAAATGTTAATGGTCTTTTCCAAGGTCAATATTTGAATTTGGATTAAAGTTCGTCCTGTGACCATCCAAAACAAATGCTGTCTGATGTCATAAAATTGACTTTCTTATCTGCCTGCTTCATTTCCAATTGACATTGTATTCTGCACCTCTCTGTAAGAAGGGGAAAAAAAATTAGGAGAATGGTTGCTAGGCAACCAAGGCACCAGGATGTCCTGGTTGCAGCCTAATCAGTTGGAATCTGGCAAAGCTCCCAGGATAGAAGGCCATGGATAATTATTTATCTGACCTCTAATATCCTATCAGGCTGCTTTGTAATCTTCTGTCTTATACTCAAATCATAAACGATATTTCAAATTTTACATAATCTAAAATTTAATGTCATTTTTAAGATAAGGTAAAACTCTATACATTACTTATTTAATCTTTTGGCAAAATATCAGTATCAGTTTTAGGAGCGTTTCCATATGAACCACTATTTTTATAAAATAATTTTTTCTGATTTCTAGACAGATAATCCTCATCTACATAGGTCACATGTCTAAAGAATCGAGGGCTCTGAAATACAAACAATAATTCAAAGTTGTATCTGTAGCAGACTCAAGATTAGAGCTATTAACACATCTTCAAACCCCATGGAGGAATCAATGTTTTTTAAATGTTTATTTATTTATTTTCTATGTGTATGAATGTACTGTCTGCATGCAGGTTTGTGCACCTGTGTCGTGCAATGCCGCGGAGGTCAGAAGAGGGCGTCGGATTCCCCTGGAACTGGAGTTCTCCTGGAACTGGAGTTACAGACGGTTCTCAGCCGCCATGTGGGCGCTGGGGATCAAACCCGGATCCTCTGCAAGAGCAGTCGGCGCTCTTAACCGCTAGGCTATCTCTCCAGCCCTGGAGGAATCTATTTTAACAGCTACACAGACCTTGCAAAAAAAAAAAAAGTAGATAACAAAACCTGTTCTGAAACACTGAAAGCAGGCTTGACATTTGTGTGGCTGGAGGAGGAGGTAAGGATTTGAGAGAGTTTCTTTGAAGAAAACATGGCTGTGAGACCATCCCCTTCGATGCCCACCACAGTGAAGAAGTGGAGATGTTTACCTCCAAATTAATGAGGAGCTTCTTTTCACCACCAAAAGACCAGGCCACGTGACCCAGGCATTTGAAGAATCATGTATACAGGGGCTTACACCCAAACTCAACTGTCAGTAGCTGCCAAAAGGGGCTCTTTAACAGATTGGTGGTTATATTTTGGAAAGAACCTACCATTGACAACTACTCTAAGTGGACCTGCAGGTTGTTAAAGGGAAGAATGGGAAGCGTGTCTTAGACTGTGCTCAAGGTCACTTGATGAGGTCTGAGTGTATTTTGGGAGAGATGCCAGCGATCAAATGGGATGCATAGAGGAATCATAGAGGGAAGGCTGCAAATCGAGTTCCTATTTAATTTTTTAATGTTTTATTTATTACTTTTTATTTTGTGTACCAGTGTTTTGCCTGCACAATTATGTGCAATGCCTGTGGAGGCCAGAAGAAGGTGTCATCCCCTGGAACCGGAACTATGGATGGCTGTTAGCTGCCACGTGCGATCTGTGACTCGAACCCAGGTCCTCTGGAAGAACATAAAATGTTCTTTAGAGCTGAGGGTATCTCTCCATCCGCTGAGGTTCTATTTATTCTCAGGGAAGTCAAAGATGTCTCCAAAAGGACTCTACTGAAGGAAATGGCATAATTGGGCACTTCAGAAGACAAGGTAGCCACAGTAACCACAGACCTTTTCCCATGAAGGCATCTTGCTGAGGGCAGAGCAACTTCAGGAGAGGAGCTCTTTGTCTGCTAAACACATTCAGAGATTAGTGTGTCACATTGGACTGCATGCTATTTTAATTAATTAACAAATCTGCTCTGGAGAACAAAATAACCAAGGCCTCTTCATTATGGCTGGGCAGAAAAATGTATGGAATCCACCACAGAGTGGAGAAGAATCATGGCAAGGCAGACTTATCTCATTCTCAGGTCACCTGTTTCATAAAAATTGGGATAGTTTTCTGATTGGGAGTGTTCCGGCATTTTTATATACTTACCAGCACTCGGCAATTGAAATTCCTTGTCACTGAAAACAGAAAGAGGAAAGAAGTGGTATGAAGGGTTAAGTGAAAATAAAGTACATTAAAGAAAATAGCGACATACACTCTGATATTCAAGAGCTTTCATCAAACCCAGCAAAGTCTCATTAATTTGAGGTAGCCAAGTGGAACTAACAGGTGTCTTCTGTGTACACGCACTGCTGCAGGGATATTGGACCTGACTCCTGGACCAGAGTTCCTGCTGGCTGTGCTGGGAATGAGTTACAGGTGGGTCAAGGAAGCGTGCAGGCAATCCTGTGAAGTAGGTACCTGTAGTCCTGTTTTATAAGATAGAAATGGAAACATGCTGAGACAGTCAAAAAAGTTGTGCATACTACATATAATGCTGATATTCAATACTGATCTTCTGCACTTTGTAACATTTTCTTCCAAATTAACAACAAACTAGGGGGCTAGAGTTTTTCTTCTAAGGTGATATATGAAGCTTGAGTTTCTTACTATTATTTTCTGAATATAATTTAACTCCTCGAATGAAACTTCTAAGCAATTTGTATCTAGCTGATATACACAGAGACCATAGAAGAAAACGAATGCCATATGGACGTCCTATTTAATCATTTATTTATTCGATCTACCAGATCATCAGGAGAAACCATTTAAGTCCCATTTTAAATTGGTATAAGTAAAGGACAGATAACTAATATAACACATCCCAAGAAGCAAACAGATGTAGGACTAAGGATCAGCTGGTCTGACTCCAGAGCCAGCACACTTAGCAATGACTATGTGTTGTCCTTTATTTCTATTCTTGGCAACTGCTAGATGAATATGTTAATGGTAAAATCTATGAAAAAAGGGCATAAATAGCCATGACATATGAATTATTTTAAGGCTATCTGACCACAAATTGACATTCATTTGGACTTATTAAATAAACAAGCCCTCAGTCAATAGGGCTTGAGGACAAAGAGCAAGCAGGAGGTTAAGTGCTATTAATACTCTAATGAAACTCACGTGAGGTAGAACGTGTGCTCACGTCCCAACCTAATGCTACACCACCTTGAGATAAATCTTGTAATTTCCCGTGCCTAACAATAGGGATTATAATATCTCTGTGAGTGGTAAATGACGTTTCGTACCAAAAGTGCTTAACACAGCACTTGCCACATAATAAGTACATAATGGTAGTTATTATCATGTCCAAATGTATTATTCTAAAATAATAGCTACATTTGCATTTTAAAATAGCATCAAACTAAATGAGTTTAAAGATATAGATCATGATTGACATTTTAAAGCAAAAGTGCACATCAATTATTTTTCTCCTTTGATTAAATGACAGAATAAAAAAAAGGAAACATCAAGCTCTCTGTGACTCATCACAGTTCTCTAAGTTGTAGTTACTAAAATAACATGTTTAGTGGAATGATCCTTATGGCCTCCAAGGGATATTGTAGAAATGAAATGGGAATAAAATTGTCATGGTTAAAATATTTTATAAACTATAAAATCATATACAAACTTCAAGCATTATTGTTATAGGAAAGAGTGGTCAGAATAAAAATTCCACAGACTATTCTAGCTTAGGTTTTTTTAAGATAGTTTTCAACATGCAAAACAATGCTTGCATTTGGATTCAGTCTTGTTTACTTTTTCTCAAAATGACATTTGTTTGTTTGAAAGTGACATGTCTATAAGAGGAAAACATGTTGCTGTTTCTTCAAAACATCACTGCTTGCTGAGCAGAGCTCTTAGTTTCTTTCTGCATATTTCATATTAAAATATGAAGGAGGCATGATTCTTTCATTCTAATTAAGATGGGCTCACTATGATTTTACCAAGTGATTTATCTTTTGATTCTTCCTCTGAAACCTTTACATGATAAGAACAAAATTTACCCTTTCTACAAGTACATTTCCTCTGGACAGTGAAGTATCTTCATGAATAAAAGCTGAACTCCTTCAAATACTGATATGAACTAGCAGGTTTAGTCAGCTTTTATTGTTTCCCAGGCTTTTAAGAAATGTGCCTTGACCAAACCATATGGGGAAATTCTTGGACTCAGCCCTTCTAACATGCCTATGGTTGAGCCTCAGCCACACTGTTAGTATTATCTGTCATTTTAGCATAATACTAGCTCCTCTAACCAACTCTCTACACTGTAATTATATTGTGAGAACTACTGGAGTGAAGGGGGTAGAGGCCATGGTGGGGATCTGGGAAAAAGTGAGATCCTCATTCATTGCACATGTAGCTTCCATCAGGAAATGGGGTTTGTGTGGGAGGAGTTACAGTGGTAGCTTAGTGTTAGAGTTTATAGGAACAGAGTAGCGTTGTACTGGTAGATCCTTGCAATAAGCTCCAGGGTTCAGCGGATAGCCATTACTATTATTAGGTTTGATGTCTTATTTCATTTAACTACATCTTAGAGAAATTGTGATGAGAATCATAAAAAGCTTGAGTGATGGGCTTCTGATTTGTTTGCCAATTTCTGTGGTGTAAATGCTCCCATTTAGGCTGATTCCAAGCTACTAATGTGATAGTACCAAGCAGAGAGTTGAGATTATATGATAGTTGGTTTCCATGAATCTGCACATCCCAACTCAGGATCAACTCTAGATTTCATATTTAGAATGTTTGCTCTTCTAATGCCCATTAAAAAAAAAATAAAAAAACACTGAGTAATGCTCACATTTCAGAAAGATATTGTAGGAACTTAAAGCATCCTTTCTACTCTTTGGCCTTGAGACTAGAGTCTCAAAAAATCGTAATTTTGAGATCTAGCCTTCTATAGTTTGACCCTCTAATTTAAGAAAATTGCAATTATATAAAGTCTTTCTTGTCCTGCAGCCACTGTCTACACTTCCGGCTGTCTTGAGCTTTGTTTTCATTATCTATTTTTACTCAGAACTTTCTTTTGTGCCTGTTTAAAAATCTAGCAGTTATTATATTCATTCCTTTCTTCTGGGTGAACACATTTTGTGGGATGTAACATAATGTTTACATGACAATTTGAGTATAAGGTTAGGATATTTAATGCATTGACTGAAGGGAATTTTTCCAAATATAGGGTAGTTATTTTTGTACAGCAATTATTATTTTTTGACAACCCATGAGTCTCTTCCCTGTGATACTGTGAGGTTCATGTTCAGGAAACATCCTGGCCACACCTGTGAGTCTTGACAGTGAAAGGAGCATTTTGATCTCTGACTGTTCATTCTGATCAGGAAGAATACAAATATTAAAGGTTAGTCCTGTTAAGGTCATAGACGATACCAGGGCTAGTCTAGGTACTTTATAATGCTATCTTTATTTGATAATATTTCCACAGAAAAGAGCAATAGAATCACACAATAGTGTCCTTAGACCTATGGTTCTCTAGTGACTCCTTCCTCCCCAGGGTCACACAACCTCTGACCGGCAAAGTCTGTGTCTCCTAGCTGTAACTTCTGTTTTGTATAGAATAGAGATGCTCTGTGGCAGAAGAGTAAGACTTTAGTTTTCTATGCTGATGTCTATAAAATGATAATGCATAGAATACAAGAAGATATGAATACCCAGTACAGGTTAAAACAAACAATCATTGTCTGAAGATCTGAGGCTTCCACTGTTCAATCAAAATGCCTCATATTTATTAACAAGCAAAACAGTAACACATAACCTTATACTTGCTGAGATTAGAAAGGGACATTGAGATTTTCTTCTTTAGTCAATCTTTTTTGTAAAGTACCCATGAGAGAGTTCCTAAGGGAAAAAAAAGCCTAGCTTGTCATTAATCACTCAATCTAGCAATCAATAAGTCAATATTTATTCATTAATTTTAAGTATGTTAAAAATCCCACAATTTAAGAACAAGTTAAACAGGATATATGTGGATGGAAAAAGCTTTGTTATGTGAATGAAAGTTCCCAGGTGGAAAAAGAAAAATATGCATCTTTAAACTGGAGGGGGCTAATTAGCACTTCAACGATTGTGAAGAGTCTTGAATGTTGCATGTCCGTCCAGAGCCTAATTACAATTATTTTGAGCTATTTTTAGCCCCCTTAATAGCCATCCCTTGGCCACCTCTGTGTCTGACCTAACATTCTATGATTCATAGATTAAAATAAAAAAAAAACTTTTGGAATGTATTTACAAAACTCTAGCTTCTACCAACCAAAAGGCTGATTATCTTCAGGTGGTATCTGTAGCCTATAGCTAATATTTCTCTTCTCCTGTTACTCCTACTTAATGTCTTACCAAAGTATTTGGAGAGTGCCTTGACTTATAACTTTCAATGTTCTGTTATTGTAAAAACTTCATGAAACTGCTTCCACCTTGGAACATGGAGTTTAGGGTAACCTGAATCTATGTTCCAGGGTCACTCAGATTTGGCTCCAGAATAAACTCTTATCCTATTTGAGGTGCAAGTTGTACTTTTATGTCTACAGTTACATAATTGTCTTTCTGACAAGCACAAGCTAAGAGGGTAACACAGCTCTTATTTTACATCCAAGCAATTAAGTGACAATACCCAGTGTGTCATAGGTTCACAGAGAGGTGGAAGGGAGGAATGTGTTTAGATTATTCCAGGTGTCAATAAAAGTCCAAAGCCTCATCTTCTCCCCTGAGTCACAATGGGCCACATTGGCAGAAATGACAGGACTGTGACATATGAAAGAACTAGAAGTAATTTTCTCCTGACTAATATGATATTCTCCAAAACAGTCTTGCAAAGACCGCAGAGAAAAACAAGTCACAAATCCTGAAATCCCAAGGTCAAACCGCAGCTGAATACATCACTCAATGAAATAACAAAATGCCCCTTCCCCTTTGCTTGGTGGAAGTCAAGTAAACAGGCAGCATTGGTGAAGTGCACGTCCCCCTAAAGATGAGAACAGACATATGGTGGAGGGTTCAGGTATAGGACAGGGCTCCCTGGTCTGCTCTTCCCCAGACTCACAGCACCAAACTTTTGAAAAATATGGCAACACGGGTTTAATTTACTTACCTGTAGCTTCAGGATATGGGATTCAAAAGAAAGACTAATATAGGGGCTAGGAGTGTATGTAGCTCAGTGACGGAACTCTTATTCTGTATGCTGTGGGCCTGGGTCCCATCCCATTACAGCCCCTCTAACACCACCGAGAAAGAGTATTTGAACAAAAATAAAATAATATGAAGCTTGAAACAGCAAAATGAAAATGCCTTTAATCCTGGCACTTGGGAGGCAGAGGCAGATGGATCTTTGTGAGTTCAAGGTCAGCCTGGTCTACAGAGTGAGTTCCAGGACAGATGGGGCTATAGGGAGACCCTATCTCAAAAAGACCAAAAAAAAAAAAAAAGTGATGACTTTGGAGGATATAATAGGATACAGCATAATAGATTTTGAGAAGGATTTAAAAAATTTCCCCTCTATATTAATTGATTAAATCTGTTCTTTGTATGTATTATATGTGATTTAATCTTACTCTGTGCTTAGCTTTAGTGTCAACTTGACACACCTGGGTTGAGGGAGCCTCAATTGGGGAATTGGTTCCATTGGATTGGCCTGTGGCCACATCTGTGGAGTATTGTTTTGATTGTTGAGCAATGTGGGAGGGTCCAGCCCATTATGGGTGGTGCCACCCTGGGCAGGTTGTTGTGTACTGTATAAGAGGACAGGCTGGGCATCGGCCAGGGGAGCAAGCCAGTAAACAGCATTCCTCCACAGCCTGTGCTTCAGCTCCTGCCTCCAGGTTCCTGCCCTGAGTTCCTGCCTTGGGTTCCCTAAGTAATGAACTGTGACCCAGGAGATGTAAGCTGAAAAAACCCTTTCCTCCCCAAGTTGGTGTCAGTCAGAGTGTTTTGTCACAGCAATGGAAGACAAACTAGAACAGAAATTGGTACCAGAGAGTGGGCTGTTGCTGTGACAGACCTGACCTTGGTGTTTGGGGGAAGGATTGTGGAAGCATTTGGAAATTTGGGCTAGAAAAATCATTGAATGCCTAAAGATCATGGCTGTGGAACATGTAACCAGGTTGCTGATGAACGAGTTGTTGAAAGAGTTGAGGATGATGGAGGTCTGGCTTGTGAAGTTTCTAGTTTAAAAGGGAAGCAGAGATCATCATGAACTGTTTACTCTGTGGGTTTCTGGTCAGGCTGGGGGCTGAACGAATCAGCTGTAGAGTAACAAGAGACTCAGAATCCGAAGTGAATCGTTGTGTTTTTACTGGGACAATGATGCTGGGTTAGCTGGGGATGAAAAATCAGCTGTTAAGTAATAAGAGACCAGATCATTTGTGGTGAAATCTTCTGGGAAAATTTTTCTTCAGGTCAGCACACAGAAGCTGATGATTCAGAAGGGGCCCGACCTCCATCTCAAGCCAGAAGCAAGACTTGGTAACATGTAAGAGTCTCCTATATGGATTCGGTGTTGTTGAAAGCTATGAAGGGGTCGCAGAGAGCAGCTGAGGCCTGGACACTATGAGAGGCCCAGGAAAGGCCACTGGTCAGAGTGCAGCTCTTGGTTGCAGTGAAGAACCCCGGATTCCAGGGGTCATGGAAGGAGAATTTGAGGCTTTGCACAGAAAGAAGAGGCACAATGCAATGCCTCGAGTTTCGTGGTACCCCAGCTTTTTGGAGATGCCAGGACCAGGGACAGACCCCAAGAGCCAGTGGCAGGTGTGGATGGAGCTAGCCTGGGTTCTGGGAGATGAGGCTTGTGTGTGCCACGATGGCAGAGTCAAGAAGGAGCTTGCCGAACCCTTGGAGCCCAGAAGCTTGTGAGTCCCAGGTGTCCAGCCTTGAGCTACTTTGCTGGACTTAGGTTTTGTTTGAGTGTGCCTGATTCTTCCCTTTGAAATAAGACAGTACTTATTTTGGATTTTACAGCAGCCCACAGTTAAGAGACTTTTAATAAACTGAACTTTTAAGCGTTTGGACATTTTAAGGACTGTGGGGCTTTTAAGGTTATACTGTCTTAGGTTGTGATTAATGTTAACATCATACTTTGGGGATAAGAACTGGAAAGGTGGTGGTTTGATAGTGATGTGTTTTGTGTGTCAAGTTGATAAGGGGTCAATTGTGCTGGATAGCTTTAGAGTCAACTTGACACACCTGGGTTGAGGGAGCCTCAATTAGGGAATTGGCTCCATTGGATTGGCCTGTGGCCACATCTGTGGAGTATTGTTTTGATTGTAGAGCAATGTGGGAGGGCCCAGCCCACTATGGGTGGTGCCACCCTAGGCAGGTTGTTGTGTACTGTATAAGAGGACAGGCTGGGCGTGGGCCAGGAGAGCAAGCCAGTAAACAGCATTCCTCCACAGCCTTGCTTCAGCTCCTGCCTCCAGGTTCCTGCCCTGAGTTCCTGCCTTGGGTTCCCTAAGTAATGAACTATGACCCAGGAGATGTAAGCTGAAAAAAACCCTTTCCTCCCCAAGTTGGTGTTGGTCGGAGTGTTTTGTCACAGCAATGGAAGACAAAGTGGAACATACTCCTTATTCGTTTTAATTGAACTTTTATAAATTTGATGCAATACATTTTAATCATGATTTGACCTCCCCTATCTGCAGTCTGTCTTATATGTTAAAGCCTATTGAGTCAAGTTTGTGTACCTAGCTGTCCCTCAGTGTGAGTTCATCCACTGGAACCTGTTCAGCCTATCCACTGTCATCCTTAAAGAAGATCAAGTCTTCCTCACCCAGCAGTGTTCAGCTGTCAATACTTCCTCTGCTAAGTTTGGGGCTTCCTGCCCATTTCCCAAGTTCTCTGCTGGGTTTTATATAACTGAGTTTGTATGAGTCTAGTGCATGATGTCACCATTGCTATAAGTTTATATAAAGTTCCCAGATGCCTGGAAGATTGAGTTTTTTGTGGTCATGCACCCCTCTTGGATTTTCCAATCTTTCCTCCCCCTTTTCCTCAATGGTCTCTGAGCCCTGGGTGGGTGAGGTTAATATAGGAGTTACAGGGACATGAACTCTGCAGTGTCTTATTCTCTACACTTTGGGCAGTTGTGACTTCTGCATTAACCTGTTGCATGAGGAAGCTTTGCTGATGAGAGTTGAGAGAAGCATTAATATTCTCTCTACCCACTTGTTCAACCATGTTCTGTGAGCCATAGGTGTAGAGGTTCCATTGTTGCTTTGTCACTTAGTGTTGGGCATTTCACAGATACTTTTTCCTCTGTGTTTAGCCAGTTGTGAAACTCTGTACTAGACCTCACCTGTTGCAAAGAAGTTTCTTGGATGAGTGATGACAAGTATACTTGTTTGTAAATATAAGGATCCATATTTGGCAAATGATAATAAATTATGTTTGTCTAGGAATATGACAGAATTAGGTTTTTCTGTAGGACCTAAGCCATGTGTAGTACCACACATGAGTTCCCTCCTATTGAGTGGGCTTTCAGTCCAATTAGATAGCTGTTGATTAATCCCAAGATAAAAGTGCTACTGCTGCACTGTTTTATTTGACTGTGGCAGACATTACTGTGGTTGTTAGGCTTTAAAGCTGGGGTTCAACTAGCTTGAATGATGTTCTCCCTAAGCAGTTTGCATAGTATCCTCCACAATTATGAAAGCATGTCTTCAAGAAGGAGGATTCCAGGTTAGTTTCAATTCCATTGCTCCAAGACATATGTCTGAAGTACAGAGTTTTACCTTGAAGTTCTGGGAGGTAATCAAGGCCTGTAGCAATAAGCCTGTGTTATTTAAAATCTGTTAAACTACCCCAACCAAAAATGAGTAAGAAATTTGTACATTTACTCTGATGACTACATTTTATCCAGTTGGACAAATTAGGATGGAATAAAGTTTCATTCTGAAATATAAGTTGTGAAGAATTAAACAACTGATCTGATTAAAATGTTTGTTGTTTTGGTTTGGTTTTTGGACCTCTTGCTTATGCCTCCAAAATACTGGGATTAAATATATGAGCCCCCACACCTAGCTCTGATTAAAACATTTTAATATATTAAATCAAATGAGTATTGGAAATAATAGTCGAAAGATGATCCCACCACCCATATTAAAAAATACTTGCACAATAGTAAAACCCTGTAAAGTATCTGTTCTTCTGTCATTAGTTAATGTACTGACAATTACTGGGGCTCATTATTTAATGTTTCTCTAATTCCAAACCAAAGGATTAGTGCTAGAGAAGAAAATTAAGGATGAGGAAATATGATCCTTGCCCAGGGTTTACAGATTAATTGAAGGTTCTACTTGTGTGTCATTCTTCTTGAAATTTCACTACAGAGCTAGTGATTCTGGCATCTGTGCCCTGTAATATGTTTCTGTGCTCTTCTCTGCTGCTTTCCCCCAGGAGTGGGTCTTTATCTCCTTGTTATGGGAGCTGTGTCTAAAGCACTGCAGGCACAGCAGTTTAACACATCCAGCCTCATCTGGCAGATCTTTTGCTAATAGTTTCAATCATTTGAATATCAGGTTATTTGATTAGTTTATTGGCTTTTAGTGATTTCATATTAAAAGCAATAATTCTATGTCCCAAGGCTATGGCAAAGATAGACAAGATGTGGAAACTTCAGTGACATTAGAATATGTTTTTCTGTTCATAGTGCTAGGGATCTGTTACTTATGTAATGTGCTCTGTCACTGAGTTATACTCCCAAGTATGATCAATATTTCTTGAAGTCTAATCTTGGCAACTGCATGGTCCAGTAAAAGCATTCTTTTTGTATTTGTGGGATTATTTTGATTTTCATTTTTTAAAGTATTTTATTATTTTTATTTTATGTATATGAGTGTATTGTCTGCACATACTGTCATTGTATGACACCTCTGTCATACAATGCCCACAGAAGTCAGAAGAGGGCATTAGAGCTCCTGGAACTGGAGTTACAGAGGGTTGCTAGCCACCATGTTGGGTGCTGGTAATTGAACCTAGATCCTCTGCAAGAGGACTGGTTCTCTTAAACACTGAGCCATCCCTCCGGCCCTATTTCTGTTTTCTAAATAGACTAAATCCGTATGTAAGAAAGCTGGATTAACATATCAAAACTACTGTTACTTCTCAATGATAAAAATTGAGTAAATTAATCATGTAAAGGGACTGCATTACCTGTCTACTGATTAAAAAAAAACTTAGGAAAACTTTGGGCTGGAAAAAGAAGATACCTAT
The DNA here is from genome assembly GCA_009823505.1 of Rhizomys pruinosus. Lineage (NCBI taxonomy): Eukaryota > Metazoa > Chordata > Mammalia > Rodentia > Spalacidae > Rhizomys > Rhizomys pruinosus. The sequence goes on along the minus strand of VZQC01007823.1, from coordinate 958,193 downwards.
TAGCAGTCACAGAACCTGTGATAGTAAATATCGATTATCTTAATGAGATCTAGATTCAGCTGAGAGGTAGTTGATCTCTGTGCATACCTTTGGGAGATTATCTTGATTAGGTTAATTAAGATGGGAAGACTCACCCACTGTAGGGGGCACCCTCTCTTGGTTGGGATCCTGGACCTTGTGAAAAAGGTGGAAGTACGCTGAGCACAAGCATTTGTTCATTATTCACTGCTTCCTGATTGTGGATGTGATGTGATCTGATCTGATTAACTGCTTCACTTTCCTACTCCTGTGACTTCCCCTTGAACTATGATGTGAAATAAACCCTTTATCCCTTAACTTGCTTTTGTCAGGGTATTTTATCAAGCAAGAGGAAAATAAACTAAGACTGAAGTAAAGCAATACTATGGAGATGCTCAGTATATGAAACTTATGGCACATTCGTAAGTGAACAGATGGCATACGTTATAAATGAACAGCTTGCTGAATTCTTACAAACTGAACTCTCGTATAAAACCAATAGCCAAATAAAGGAACAGAACTTCCAGGACTCCAAAAGCATGCTTGGGCTTCCAGCTACTGCATGCTCAATCCCATCCTCTTAACACACAGTTCATTTCTGCTTGGCGTAATCCCAGATACTTGTTTCTGCATAGCATTTCTAACCTCTTCCTGGATCAGCAGTGGAATCTGCTACTCTACAAAGGAGTAAACAGAAGGAAAACTCCAGGGCATAAATAGTTATACATCACAAAGCAACACTCTAGACTCTATTGTCAGTGAGCCAATAGGATTCAAATTCTACAGCTTACAACTTAAAAATTCCTTTAATCTTTTAAACTAGTAGATAAAAATGTAAAAACCGTACATATCAATGGGCTATTTCAATGCATGCACATATTGTGTAGTGTTTAAATCTGGGAAGGTATGGCTACGTCTTGGAACATTTATCATTTCTTTTAGACTGGATAGTAGTTGATTGTTATCTCCAGACTCACTATTGTATAACAGAACACCACTGGTACCATCTAACTGTAACTCAGTACCCCTCCGTAAATGGTTCTTCTCACTGCCCAACCCCGTCACTCTCCATCGCTTCTGGAAACCACTAACATATGTCTGTCTGAGAATTTCCTGGATCATGTATGCTCTTTGAAAGGTTGGAGGAAAACCTTTAAGAATTAGTCATTATATTCTCATAAATAACTGAAGAGAAATTATCTTAAGCATATATATGTGGTGTTAACATCAGAAGAAAGCTATGTTGCATGGGAATTTAGGGTCACAAAAAAGCTATAATATCAAAGTATGGTGGTGCATGCCTTTAATCCCAGCACTTGAGAAGCAGAGGAAGGCAGAGGGATCTCTGTGAGATTATGGCCAGCCTGGCCTACATAAGGGAGTTTCAGGCCAGGTGGGACTACAGGGAAACTCTGCCTCAAAAATACCAAATACCTTCCCCCAATTAATAATTTTATTTACAAGAATTAAGTTGGTGCCCTGTCAAAAGCAACATTATATGTTTATGTTCATAACTAATGAGATAATTTGTGCATAGTTTCCTTGGTGTATTGATTTTACTTAATTTCTTAATATCCTAAAGAACTTAACAACAATGCATATGGCTGTCAGAGTTTCTTAAGGGAAAATTCACTGGAAAAGAAAACATGGTGACATCATCACTTTGACATATTCAGACTGAAAATGCAAAATTTCTGATCACAGAGCCTATTTGCCACCTAAATTTTACTTGCTTTATTTTAGATCTAATGAGCTAAAATATGTACTTGTTTTATATTTTATTTTCCAAATTATGAAATCATATTAATAATAGTTTTATGTGGGTAGATCTAAAGAGAAACATCATTTACAAAATCTATCCATAAGTAAATCATAACCTGTTGTCATGTTTTCTTTTTCTACATGTAGTATATGAATTTTTAACAAGAGAGGCTAATCCTGTATGTATGGTTTTATAGTATAATTTTAAATATTTACTTATATGTTTTGAACATACTCTATTTTTAATTTTTGTATGAATTATTTTTTAACTTTTTACATTTTTTATTGAAGTTTTGTGCAATTCATACAATCTTTTTTCTGTGCAATTTAGACTCATTCCCCTTTCCATGCTGAATTCATGCATTTTGCCGTACATGTCTTGCATCTTTTTTTCAGGCTTTTTAAAGTTTTTCTATGCAGAGGTTTATTGTTTGGTGCTGAAGTCTACTGTTTCAGTCAGTTTTATGACCCAGTCTTTTTGCTGTTGTTCCTTCCAATTTGTATTGCTCCAAAATGCGCCTATGCATACATCGCACATATACCAAAATTATGTCTGAAAGTAAACTGTATGTTAATTCCACAACAGTTTAGAAATTCACATTTTCCCCTTTGATTTTATATTATCTAAAGTATATATATATATATGTGTGTGTGTGTGTGTGTGTGTGTGTGTGTGTGTGTAACATTGCTCAGTTTGCCTTACTACTAGGTATTTGGTGCTAGCACCCACAGATGAGGGATACCATTCATCCTTTGTCTTTCTGGGACTGTGTTGCTTCACTTAGCATAATATCTTCTAGTTCCATCCATTTACCTGTAAAATTCATGATGTCATCTTTCTTTACAACTGTATAGAACTCCATTTGTAGATATACCACATTTTCTCTATCCACTCGTTGAGTTGGTTCCAGCTCTTCACTATTGTGAAGACAGGTGCAATAAACATAGATGTGGTAGGATGAGTCTTGTGGGTATATACCCAGGAGTGGTATGACTGGGTCAGGTGGTAGGCTCATTTTTAGTCTTTTAAGGGTTCTCCACATTGCTTTCGCCACAACCTCTCCAGCATTTGGTGTCTTTCATTTTCTTGATCTTACTCAGTCTTATCTGAGATGATAACTTAAAGTGGTTTTAATTTGCATTTCTTTAATTATTAATGATGTTGAAAACTTTTTAAGATGTTTCTCAGCCATCTTTACTTCCTCACTTGTGAAGTCTCTGTTCAGCTCTTTACTCCATCTTTTGAGTGACTCATTTGTTTTCTTCTTTATTTTTTGAGTAGTTTATATACTCTGGATATTAATGCTGTCAGATGTATCACTGGTGAAGGTTTCCTCCCACTCTGTGGGTTTTCGCTTCACTTCCTTGATTGTTTCTTTCACTGTACAGAAGCTTTTGAGTTTAATGAGGTCCCACTTGTCAATTGTTGACCTTATTTCCTGCACAGCTGCTGTCTGATATAGAAAGTATTTTCCTATGCCTATGACTTGTAGGTTGCTGCCCACTTTTTCTTCTATCACCTTCAGAGTTTTGGTCCCACACTGAGGTCTTTGATCCATTTGGAGTTGATTTTTGTGAGAGGTAGGTGTTTAATTTTATTCTTCTACAAATGGTGATCCAGTTTTGCCAGCACCATTTGCTGAAGATGCTGTTTTTCCTCCATTTAGTCCTTTTGGACCCTTTGTCAAATATGAGGTGGCTGAAATTTTATGATCTCAAAAGTTTGGATCTTCAATTTTGTTCCATTGGTCTATGGGTCTGTTTTTGTGCCAGTACCAGGCTGTCTTTATAACTATAGCCCTGTAATATAGTTTGAAGTCTGGTATACTGATCTCCCTTGTATTGCACATTTTGCTCAAGGTTGTTTTAGCTATTCAGGGTCTTTTGTTTTTCCATATGAATTTAAGGATTTTTTTTCCAAGTCTGTGAATAAACTCATGGGGATTTTAATTGGGATTGCATTGAATCTGTATATTGATTTGGGTAGAATGGACATTTTTACTATATTAATTTTTCCAATCCATGAGCATGGGAAGTTTTTCCATCTTTTGATGTCTTCTTCAATCTCCTTCTTCAGGGGTTTAAAATTTTTGTTGGTAGAGATTTTAGTGTCTTTGGTTATATTTGTTCCTAGGTATTTTTTTTTGAAGTTATTGTAAATGGGAAGGTTTCCTTATATTCCTTCTCCAGTTGCTTGTTGTTGGTGTAAAAGGCTACTGGTTTTTCTAGGCTAATTTTGTATCCTGCCACTTTACTGAAACTCAAACTCTTAATCATTTCTAGGAGTTTTCTGGTGCAGTTTTTAGGACCCCTTAGGTAAACTATCATACCATCTGCAAAGAGGGATAGTTTGACTTTCTCTTTTCCAGTTAGTAGTCCTTTAATTTCCATTTCTTGCCTTATTGCCCTAGCAAGTGTTTCAAGCACTATATTGAAGAGGAATGGTGATAGGGGAAAGCCTTGCCATGTTCCTGCCTTTAAAGGGAATGCTTCTAATTTTCTCTATATAAAATGATGTAGGCTGTGGTTTTGTTGTATATGGCTTCATGTTGAGTAATGTTCCAATTCCCTCTAGGACTTTAAGCATGAGGGATGCTGGATTTTGTTGAAGGCTTTTTCTGCATCAATTGTGAAGTCTATTTTGTCTGATATTAGCATAGCAACTCCTGCTTGCTTTTTAGTACCATTTGCTTAGAATAATTTTTTTCTGTCCTTTCACTTTAAGTTTGTGCCTATCCTTGAGGGTGAGATGGGTTTCTTGTAGACAGCATATAGATGGATTCTGTTTCCTAATCCTTTCTCCCAGTCTATGTTTTTTTATTTTTTATTTTTTTTTTCCAGTCTATGCTTTTTGATTGGGGAGTTCAGCCCATTAATATTTAATATTTAAGATTATTATTGAGAGATGTGTGCTACTTCCTTTTAATTTATTTTCTGTTTGCATTCTTGGTCTTGTTTTTTATTTCCTCGATTATACTTTTATTCATTACTCTCTCTAGCTGCGTGGGGAATGGCTGCTGTCTTTCCTCTGACTTTGAAAGTGCTTTGAGTATTTTCTGAAGGGTTGGTTTTATGATGGACATGGATTCTTATCAACTGTATTTTGAGTGTGCATGAAAGATTTTTATTTCATTCCAACTAATATATTGATTTTTTCTGAGATCAGTAATGACGGGGTTGCGCATCTTATAGTCATTTAGTACTGGAATATTTGTTCATGTTCTCTCTGGCTTTTATGTTGGCACTGAGAAGTCAGCCTGGAAATTCGGATTGTTTTCCCCTCTCTTCTAATATGTAACTAGGCTTCTTTATCTCTCTTTCTTGGAGCCTTCAGTATTTTGCTTTTTCTTTTGTTGGGCAACTAATATGTTTTTAACTATAATATTGTTGTGGGGAGTTCCTGATTTCTGATCTTGTCTATGTGGAGTGTTCTAAATGATGCTTCTTTGATTTGTAGGTTTGGTTGTGTTGTTTATTCAAGTGGGTGGGGAAATTTATTCATCTTTTTCTTCGTGCTATTGTGAAGAATCTGTCATACTTTAGGTCCTGGGATTCTTCTCCTCTATTTCTATGAATGCAGAAAAAAGGTTGGTTTTTCATAGTGTCCACATTCTTCTGATTGTTTTCACTCCATGATTTTTTAAAATTTTCATACTCTTTGTTTGAACATTGGAGCTCTTCCACCTTGTCTTCCAGTGTTGATATTCTATTTTCTGCTTCATCCAGTCTGTTAACTCAAGGGCATATTACATTAATAAATCATTGAAAGTCATTTATTCTACTTCAAAATTGGCAAATTTCTTATTATAGTATTATGAGATAATCATAATGCAAGAAATTAGTAGTCTAAATTTTGTTTTCAGGTTGATTTTTCAAGTAAAATTATATATACTATATAAAACTATATTTCTCTTTAGCGACCTTTTATCATAATACTTGTGGTAAGAACGTATTCTAATTATACAGTTTTTTCATTTACTTTATTCCTCATCTTTTGATATATTGTATTTTAATTTTAAGGCATCTGGGTGTCTTGTTACCTTATCAGCATGACTTTTTTTTCTGTTGGGATTAAAGAGCATTTAATACAGAAAAGAGCTGATGTGTAAGGTGAGGTGCTTGTATTAGAAGCTGCCTCCATGTAGTCCCATGAGAGAGAAGTCAGAATAGCAAATGATAAACCTCAAAGAGAAGGAACACAAGGTATAACATGAGAATGATAGGATGGCGAAAGCCAGATGAAATAGCCGCGCTCCTGAAATGTGAAAGCCCAGCTCTTCTGGAATGAGAAAAAAAGTTAGGCGACTAGCAACCAGCATCGACAAGACAGATTTGTTTTCTCTTTTCTGGTGATGCTGGTGACTGTGTGTTGAAAAGATGGCTGCTTACTAAAAGGACACCTCAAACAATATGGACGAAATAGCCATTCCAGTAAATGCACACATCTCAGCACAAAAAAATTAGAAAAAAAAAACATGAAAAAAGGCAAAACGATCCTTCCAGAAGATCAGAACCCCTCAGGGACCAAACTCAAAGATCTCAAAATGATTGACATGTCAGGCAAATAATTCAAAAGCCTAGTTTAAAAAATCAGTGAGCTCAGGGTTCAAGTGAGTAGTTCAATGTGGTCAGAAAGTCAACTAAAGGTGCAACTAATCCATGCAGCAATGGCTGCCTGTATTTTAGAAAAGTACCAAACATATATTGGAGAAAAAAAATAACATCTTCAAAAACTCATGTTAGGAAAAGTAGACATCTAAACATGAAAGAATGAAACAAAAACCATATTTCTCACTCTGTATAAACTCAATTCAGAAAGGATCACACCTTCGTTCATGACCTGATCATTGAAACTGCTAGGGGAAATGTCAGACAATACTTCAAGAAATGAGAAAGGACTTTTTGAAATGGACTTCAGTGGCTCAAGAAATAACACTAAGAATTGACTAAGAGGATTACACAAAATCAAAAAGCTTCTGCATAGCAAAGAAAAGGGTTAGCACAGTGAATGGACAGAGTAGAGAGCAGGAAGAAATCTGCCAACCACACAATTACAGATTAATATCTGCAATATCTAAAGAATTCAGAAAATTAAACACACAACAATCATCTAATGAACAAATTGGCAAACGTACTGAAGGAACAATTCTCAAATGAAGAACCGCAAATAGCCTATAAATGTTTGAAAAGAATGGTCAAAATGCTTAGTTACCAGGAAATGCAAGCTGAAACTTGAGATTCCCATCTCACAGTAGTCAGAATGGCTATCAAGAAGAAAACAAACACAAACACTGTCAAGAATAAGGGAGAAAAAGAACCTGTTTATGCAGCTATGTAAACATAAACTTGTACAGCCAGTATGAAAAAGTACAGAGCTCCCTATGAAAACTAAAACAAGAACTACCATATGACCCATATGAATATTCCTTTGTAAACATATCCTTATGTATAATATAAGCATACTACAGAGATATGTATACATTCGTGATTATTGTAGCTTTTTTTTTCTTTTTTTGGTCTTTTCGAAACAGGTCTCCCTGTAGCTCCAGCTGACCTGGAACTCGCTCTGTAGACCAGGCTGGCCTTGAACTCACAAAGACCCTCCTGCTTCTGCCTCCCAAGTGCTAGGATTAAAGGCATGTGCCACCACACCAGGCTTAAAGGTGGTTCTTAGCTGCCATGTGAATGCTGGGAATCAAACCCGGGTCCTCTGCAAGAGCAGTTGGTGCTCTTAACCGCTGAGCCATCTCTCCAGCCCTATTGTAGCATTTTTTTCACAGTAACCAGATTATAGAATTGGTCTAGATGCCTGTCCATAGATGATGGACAAAGAAAATGTGGTGTGTATAAACATGGAATTTTATTCAAATACAAAATATCCCCCACCCAAATCATATCAACTGCAGGAAAATAGGTGGATAGAACTAGAAAACATCACATTAAGCAAAATAAACCAGACTCAGAAATATAAATAGTATATGTTTTCCCTCACATATGAAATATATATGATGAAATTAAAAGTGGAACTCTTTGAAGGAAAGAAGCAAACCAGCTGGAGTGGGGGAAACAAAAGACAGTAACTGGGTGGGAAGTGAATGTGACCAAGTATCTGATATTTACATATGAAGGCATAATAAAACTCATTTTGTGCAGTGAAGGTTTCTAAATGTTCATCCACATTCTTCTTTCTGCATTAGTCTTTAATCCATATCTCAAACAATTCACATTTTTTAAAATTAGGAGTGTAATGTGCAATTTTATTTCAAAATTATTTAGTTTTTTTTTCATTCATTTTTTTTCACATAAATTTATTTATTTATTTATTTTTAACAAATCTAGACCCGTGTTCCCGCTCATTCCCCCACCCTGCCAGAGCTCATGCATTCTGCCAGACATGCTTTCCATCTCTTAGTCATTCTCAATATTTTCCATGGGGAAGTTGACTGTTTTGAGCAGAAGTTCACTGTTTCAGTCAGTTCTTTGATGCAGTCTTTTCTGTTGTTGTTGTTGTTCAGACTAATTTGGTCGAGGCTGAGTGGACCGCCTCGGAGTTTTTCTCTAAAGAATTCTATGATCTCTACAGCCTGTGTATTTGGTTGTGTGTAAGTACCAACGATGGAATTTCCTGCCATTGAGGAGAAAGCCTTAAGTCCAATTAGGTAACCAATATAAAATATATATCTTGCCCCCAAGATAAAAGTCCACTACTGCACTGATGTTCTATGCTGTGCCAGTCACTGATGTGATTATTAGGCCTTAAAACTGGGGTTGGACCTTAAATTCATGTTCTCCCTTCAAAGCTTGCATAGAGTTCACAAAAACTATGAAAGTTAGCCTTCGGAGAGGTGGCTTCCAGGTCAGTTCCAGCTCTGTTGCTACAAGTCCTGTGTCTGAAGTAGTTACAGTAAAAAAAAAAATGACGTGTTTTGAGATAGGTTCTCCCTGTACCCCAGCTAGCCTGAACTCACCTCTGTAGACCAGGCTGGGCCTTGCAACTCACAGCAGTCCCCCTGTCTCTGCCTCCTGAGTGCTACGATTAAAATGGTGTGCCACCACAACCAGTGCCAATTTTTTTTTTTCCCCTTTGATTTTATATTTACTCTAAAGTATTGCATACATACCCTCTATCCATATACCGAAAATTCCAAAAGTCTGAAAATTAAAATAGATAGGTTAATTTCTAGAACCTGTTAGGGATTCACAATATAAAGCACAGCTGTTTTCAGATCATGAAGAATTGTGTAACATTAATGTTGCTCAGTTTTGTGCCTCACAACTAGGTACTTGGGTGCTAGCATCCACAGTGAGGGAAACCATTACCCATTTACCCATTTGCTTTTTTGGGACTATGTTATATAATTGAAGTGTCAGACTAAACAAAGGACTGTTCTCCTTTTCTATGATGATTCGATGATGAGGGTTGCTCTCCAACTTGCTAAATTGGAGACAAACTTATTTATAGAGGGAATCCTTTATTAAAACCGGTTTAAAAAACTGCCTCTTTTAATGACTTAATAGACATTAAGAAATGTGAAAAATTATTCTCTGTCAGAACCAAATATAACACTAAAATCCTTAAACTATGCACTTAAACAAAATATATTAATACAGGAGCTCTGAAATCAGCAATTGATTATTCTACCAGGGAGATGTTGGCAGGGGATCCAAGGCCCCACAAAAAGTTAAGGCTCCTTGCCTCTAAACTGGGATACCTGCAAGAAGAGAGGCGATTAAGGCCCTGCTGCTGAAGAACTGACCATTAACATGAGAAAGATGTGTTGAGACCACACATGCAAGTGTACAGATGGCCTCTGGAACCCAGAGAGTGTTACCAAAGGCCATATCAACCCAATAAGAGGCAAAATCATGGGGCACTCCTGAAGTCAAGCAAGACTCCACTGTCAACACCAGCTACAACTCACCTACCTGTAAATACTGGATCTGCACAAGCCAGAGGCCGAGCCAATGCCTGTCTTTTCGCCAAACTAATGGCTTTGGCCTCCCCTTTGGACGCGCGAACTAACCCTGGCTGAATGCCACAAGCCCTAATCCTTCTACAGTGTTAGGAGATGTTTTATAACCACAGGAAGGACCCTTGGCATACTTAATAGGAAAAAATGTAATCATGGAATAACATATTCAATCCAAACATTATGTGTCTTATACCAAATAAACCAAACCACCAAACTCTATTTAGTGCTTTAAATACCTATATATCTAATTCTTTGCTTACTTTAGAGGATCGAAAGGTTATTCCTGGACAAACTGGTCAGCCCATGAAAGGAAACAGCCAGAATTGAACCAGAGTCCAAACCAATGCTCCAGAGAGAGTGGACTTGTTTTTTGCTCTCATCCACTGTGCCCCTTTCTAACGCCTACGTGGAAACAATCTGCGGTAAGACGGACGTGTAGGGTTAGAATGTAAGGGCTGCAATGACGGTGAAGGTGAAAACTACGCAATTAGTCTGTACACTCATTTGATCAAACTTGATTGAACAACAACCCCTCATCCCCCGCTTGGAGGTGGGGCTGTGGGTGTTTAGGCACAACAGCCTACAAATTAGTTTCATATGAAGTATGCTTGTAGTACTCGGTGGATCATCACTTATTAGCATTAAAAAAGCTATGAAAAAAAAAACTGAGAGAAAGATGCAGGACCAGTTATGGCAGAATGCAATTTTGATCTGAGATGGGCCTCGTGTGAGGGGTGAGGAAAGGGAAAGGGAAATATGCCTGAACTTGAATGGGAAAAATGATGTTAAAATGCACAAAGAAGAATCAATAAAAAAAAAATAACAACAAAACAATAGACTAACCTCTCTCAACTCTCGTATGCTTTGAATTTGGGGAACCAAGGTACTAGCATATTTGGTCGGGTAGCTTTGCTTTGAAATTTAGGATCAAGATACCAGGAACTGCTGAAGGTTGCCACCTTCTTTGTATATACTCACATATCAGAAAGAGGACTGGAATTCTCTCTGGAGTCTCTTCTGTGAGGCTAATGATCTCATTGGCAAGGACTTCTCAAAGGCCTCATCTTCGTGCGTTAGCTGTCCAGTGAAGGGAGAAAAATTTCAACATAGGAATTGGGAGAACATATTAGCAATTCCAAGACAATTCACAGACATCGTACGTTCTCATCCCCCAACTATAGAATTTTATGAAGAGAAAATTTTTATTCAAAATCGAAAGTCTAATAAAGAGCTTTTAGGACATAAAACACCAAACATATTTTAAGCAGTCTTGTAAGATTTATTAAAGGAAGTTTCTCAGACAGAAGAAAAATAATACTAAATAGAATTCTGAATCTACACAAGGGAAGGAAGGGTAGAAATGGCAACTGTGGGTGTAAATATAAAACATATTTCAAAACTCACCTTTAAAACAATAATTGTTTACAGAAAAGATGATGTATTGGGTGGCTTATATTATGTTGAGTAAAATTACTGCCAAGAGAGGGTAAAGGTTGGCAGGAAACATTAAGAAGCATGCTATCTTAATATTCCCTTTCCATTAGTGATGCAGTAAAATAATATGTAAAAGAGCAAGTGGACATTCACTTTCAGGAATCAAGATGCATTCAACATGTTAAGAAACAGCATGGCAGTGACAAATTCATAATCAACAGAGCAAGAGAAAGCAACAAAGGACTTATTAGAAACAAAGCAAAAGTAAAATAAAAAGGACTTTACTGTTTAAACTACGTTCATGTATGAGCGGCTGCAATTTTTTTTACAAATTTTTATAATTTTTTAAAATTATTATATATGTGCATGTCTTTGTATCAGTTTGTGCATGAGACTGCAAATACAACACCCTCTTTGGCCAAAGAGGCCAAAGAGGGTGTTGTATTCCCTGAAGCCAGAGGTACAGGGAGTTGTGAGCCTGGAGATATGGGGACTGACAACCTAATCAAGGTCTGCAGGGAAAGGCTGTATCCCAGTCTTAAACTGTTTTGTGACCCTTCTCTCCAACCCGGATTGATAACTTTGGTTGTAGCTAAATCTTTATTATTGTAGTTGCAGCACTGGTGACTAAGTGAACTTAAATTTGGACATCCAGGTATAGCATAGCACTTTAAGTGGTTTATCCTAAATATGGGGCCGTGAATAAAAGGAAATCATTACTCCTAAAGAAATTGGGTGGAATTTCTGCACATCTTCATTTGACACTTCTTCAGAAAACATTCTGGTGTCCGGAGAGATGCAGACATTCTGATCCGCTGTCTGGGGTGGCAGTGGATTGACTTCACTTCTCAGGAGCTGTTCTCGAAAAGTTTTTTTTTCTTTCTTCTCAATATAGGTCATGTGTGTACCTTGTCCCAAGAAGCGATTCAATTGATTGCTTTCTCTTTCTTTTCATTACCTTGCTTTTTATTTTTCCATGCATT
>VZQC01007823.1:898774-932144 GCA_009823505.1 Rhizomys pruinosus | reverse complement strand
ATTTTTTCTAAGCTTAAATTTCATATCCCACCACTTTACTGACCCTGTTGATGGTTTCTAGGACTTTTTCGGTGGAGTTTTTTTTCATCCCTTAGGTAAACTATTTATCATCTGCAAAAATGGGATTAGTTTGCACTTTCTCTTCTTTCCAATTGGTTCTCCTTATCCCTTTCTGTTCTTATTTCCTGCAAGCAATTCAAGTACTACTATGAACAGTGAAACAGAGGCAGTGCGGTTCCACCTTAAGGGGAAGGCCTCTAACTTTTTTCCATTAGGGATGATGTTGGCAGTGGGTTGTTATATATGGTTTTGCTAGTGTTCAGGAATGTTCCCTTCAGTCCAATTATCTCTAGAACTTTAAACATAAAAGGATGTCTGGAAATCTTCAAAGGCTTTCTGCATCAATTGAGATTATAGTTGTTGGTTGTTCTTTCAGGTCTCATTTTTTATGATATTTCTTGATTTTCACATGGTTTGAACCATCCCTGCACACTGGTATGACTCCAACTTGAACATGATGGACGATCTTTTGGTCTAGTTTCTGAGGTGTGATTTGCAACAATTGTTGAGAAGTCTGCAATTCTACTTTCCATTTATGAGAGGGTCTTATAGTTTCTCTTTGTTTGGTTTATCTTTGTCTGGTTTTTGGTATTAGAGTGGATGCTGGCTTCATAGAAGATTTGGAATTCCCTCTGCTGTATCCTTCTTGAAAAGTTTGAGTAGTACTCCTACATGGGGTTGTCATATTAAGACAATCTTTAAATGTTCTTTAGAATTATGCTGTGAAACCGTCTGGTCCTGTACTTATTTTAGTTGAGAGTATTTTTATTCATTTAATTTCCTCAAATTATGGGTCTGTTAAGCTGTCAATCTCTTCTTGGTAAGCTTTTGTGATTCCCTGGATTTCAGAAATTCATCCATTTTCCTTAAGGGTTTTCAAATTTTGTAGTTTTTTTTAAAGGTAATTCTCATATGGATTGTCTGGATTTTTTCTTTGTCTGTGTTATGTTTCCCTTCATCACAAAATAGCTACTTGATTTGGAGTTGCTCTTTCTTTTAAAGAGAAGTGTGTTAACTGAGCTAAAGGTCTATCTTGTTTTATCCTTTCAAAAAGACCAAGCTGTTTGGATTTCACTGATTTCTTTGTATTTTTTTTCTTTGGTTCCTGCTCTGATTTTTGAATTTCTTCCTGTCTGTTGGATTCAGGGTTCATTTGTTGTTGTCTCTCATTGTTTTTAGTGCAATTTTTCTTTGTTCCCTTTCTGTTCCTTTAATATTATGATAGCACTTTAGGGCTATAAATTTCCTCTGTAGGGACTGCTTTTTAAAGTATTCCACAACCCTCCAATTATAGGATCAAAACTGGATTTCTGAATTAATTGCATTTCAGAACATAGTTCAAAATGTTTAAAGTAATAAAAACAGAACAGTATACAATACTGTCAAAATCCCAAAGCCTGGCATCAAAAGTGTTTTTCATCATAATTATTATCAGAAGAAAAAACCAAATAATTTCATTCAATTTCACCTTTTCCTTCTCCTCACCTTTCTTGTCCTCTCCTCTTCTCCCCTCCCCTCTTTCTCCTCTTCCTCCTTCTCCTCCTCCTGTGTCTCTTGTTCTTCCTCCTTCTTCCCCATCTCTCTTTTGTTCCTTTGAGTCAGGGTCTCCCTTTGTTTCCCTGAAAAGTCTTAAACTCACCATATATAACAAACTGGTTTGAACTTGTCTTGATCCATGCTCTGCCTGCTTTATTATTTATTTATTTATTTATTTATTTATTTATTGTATGAATGTATTGTCTTGCATGTAGAGGTTGTGCACCCATGTCGAAGAAAACAAAAGACGACAGATGCTGGAGGGGTTGTGGGGAAAGGGGAACACTCATCCACTGCTGGTGGGAATGTAAACTTCTACAACCACTATGGAAAGCAGTGTGGAGAACCCTTAAAAGACTCAGAAGGAGCTTACCGACTGACCCTGTCATACCACTTCTGGGTATATACCCCAAATACTCAACCTACGGCAAAGATATATCCACATCCATGTTTTTTGCAGCTCTCTTCACAATAGCGAAGAGCTGGAACCAACCCAAGAGCTCCTCAACAGATGAGTGGATGACAAAAATGTGGTACATCTACACAGTTGAGTACTATTCAGCGGTAAAGAAGGGTGGCATTATGAACTTTGCATGTAAATGGATGGAGCTCGAAGCCATTATGCTGAGTGAGGTGACACAGTACCAGAAAGACAAACAGAGAATGGTTTCCCTCATTTGTGGATGCTAACACCAAATCCCCCAGAGGCAAGGCAAGCTGAACGACAGTATGTTTATATTTTTGTATATCTGAAAGCAACTATGTTGTTATAATGTGAATCTCTCAATGAGCTCTAGAATCCACCCACCAATTATTTTCAGATTCTGTAATTACTGTATATGGGTGGAGAGTATGTATCCATATTTTAGAGTAATATGAAATTAATGGAGGAAAATGTGAATTCCTAAGCATAAAAAGAGACTGAGAGAAAGGTGCAGGACAGTTATGGCAGAATGCATGATCTGGGATGGGATGGGGTGGGGTGGGGGGAAGGGATAGGGGAATGTGCCTGAACATAAATGAAAAATGATGTATGAAATATATAAAACATCAATAAATAAATTAAAAATAAATAAATAAAGATAGAAAGAAATCCCATCCTCATGGATTAGAAAAATTAATATAGTAAAAATGTCCATTCTACACAAATTAATATACAGATTCAATGCAATCCCAAATAAATCCCCAAGAGTTTCTTCACAGACTTTGAAAAACAAATCCTTAAATTCATATGGGAAAACAGAAGACCCCAAATAGCTAAAGCAACCCTGAGGAAAAAGTGCAATACAGGGGGATCACCTTACCAGACTTCAAGCTATATTACAAGGCCATAGTCATAAAGACAGCCTAGTACTGGCACAAAAACAGACCCATTGACCAATGGAAAAAAGTTGAAGATCCAAATTTGAGCTCATACAGTTTTCAAGGTTTGTTAAGGTAGATATGACACAGCAGTCTAAGGCCAGTGGTCCCACTTACAAAGTTCCTACCCTGTGAGCCTGGAGGTACTTCCACACTAGCTAAGGCAGCATAACACTTTCTCCAGCGGACCATCAGGAGCCTTGTCTCCTTCCTTTCCAGTAGCTATCCCATCAACTCTACTGGCTTCAGCAGTTTATGCATCTATATGACAAGTCCTCAGTCAATGGCACAGAGGATCTCTGAATTCCATAGCTTACCATCCATCTGATATATTCCCCTTCAGAGGTCTGTTGACCTTTTGCGTTGAATGCCATGAGCTGATACTTGATACTTGTCTTCTTACTCACTCAAGATCTTGAGCTGTAAATAGGAGTCTGGCCACTCTTTGCAGATGGTAAATTGAGGCACCCTTAGGGGAGATCCTTTTATCTGTATTTGCTTCTCTGTCTGTGATTCCTGTTGCTTAATGCTCTGAAATTTCTATTCATTTATTAGTTTACTTTTTATATATATTTAGGACAAGAAAAAAAAAACTTTTTAACTGTTATCCAGACATGATAAGAAAAAGAACTAGCTTTATGGGATTTTAATCAGAAATACACCAGTAGGGAGATTTAATGCAATAATCTGAAGATTACTTATTTAGGAATGTATTAAGTAAATTCCTTTGCTCAAGACTTTCAATATTTCCTAGTTAAGCTAAACCATTACCTTCATCTAACTTGACTGAAAAGAGTTGAGAATCAATTTCCTAAAAAAATTTTAATAGCTGTTTTGATTAAGTTTTGATGAGAGAATTGAAGGTACAAATTAGAAAAGACCTAGATGCAGCTTTTCTTATGAAACTCTGTGTACAATGGCCCAAATCTGTATTATGTGTATGCAGTACATAAAATAGGGGGACATAAGTGAAAATAACATATGATATACTATTTTAAAAGAGGAAAAATCATTTATTAAGAAAACATATAGATAAAACAGACTCAGTAATAAAAGAAGGAATTTTCCGTAGGATGTCTATTTCCAGTAATTACTCATAATTTAGATTTAAATGTATTAGTTAAAATTACATTATAGTTAGTCACTTTCCATATCACTATGACCAAATACCCAGAAGAAAATAACTTAAGGGAGGAAAGATTTAGTTTAGTTCATAGTTTACAGGGATCCTGTCCATCATGGGCCAGAGGCATGGTGACAGGCAGCTCTGGGGCCACCAAGCCTGCAGCAGCTTCTTGTTCCATGTGCTAATCAGGAAGTAGGGAATTCAGGCTGGAGCAGGGCTTGGCTATAATCTTCAACACCTGCTTCTCCCGAGTAACATACTTCACCCAGCTAGGCCTCGCCAGGTAAATTTTCTGCATCCTTCCCACAGGACAGCAGCTAAGAAACAAGCATTCAAACACATGAGGCTATGCTTGACATTTCATATTCAAGTCATGACATTGTGAATGTGGGCATGCATGTGACCCAGCATACATGTGCGGGTCAGAGGAAGACCCCGGGTCACCATCTACCTCGTTTGTGACAGGGATCCGGTCTTGTTTTCTCATGGTGTATGCCAGGTTAGCTTGCCTGTGAGTTCCCAGGGACTCACCTGACTGTACCTCCCATTTCTGCAGAGGAGGGCTGGGATTACAGAACCTGACACTGCATGTATGGCTTTTACATAAAGTGGGTTCTGAACATTTGAATTCAGATCTTCACATTTGTACTGCAAGAGCTTTTTATCCACTGAGCCATCTCTCTAGGTCTTGATGGCAAAATTTTATAGGAGCAGGAATAATTAAAATGACGAGGAGAGAGGCTAAAATATTCTCAATTAGTCACACCCCAAAACTTCCAAGTCAGACCACAAAGCTTAGTTTAGAACAGGCTGAGCAGGACCCTTTGTGAACACATCAATTCTTCAGCTTCCATGTGATAAGAATTCAGTGCTGTATCTACAACAGAATAGCACTTTTAGGGAAAGAAAAAAGATGTTCTAACAATTCTTCTGGCCCATGAGTACAGACAGCATTCAGGTCTGAAGAGATCTACGGTAGGGAGTAGTGTACAGATACTGAAGTAACATGCAGTCTAAGACATGCAGCCCTACACATGTGCCCACAGACATCCCACAGCCAGGACTGCCAGAAGTTTATCTCTGATGAAAGAGTCTTCATCCAAGTCTTTTGACACAGCATCGTTCCACCAGCACCATCTACTCTTCCCTTTTATATGAAGCATTGAACACCTTACGAAGTGTTTTGATAGTAAACCACTTTAGTCTCTCAGGAATTAAAGTACAGAACCATTTCAACCTTTTGCCCCAACAGAAACAGATCTGAACAACACCCAGCATTGCTGCAGCTTCTCCTCAGAGGTTTTGCCTTTGATTTTCCCATCTCCCTTCCCAGCTCCTGATCATTGTATTAGAAGGATATATTTAACTTGCCACATGGTATTGTCCCCATTTCACATAATCGATATATGCTCTATTAATAAGATGTTTACCTCTCATAGACTTTCAAATAGCCTAATAGAAAAAGCATTCCCCAACTTTTATCCTGAACCCAGAGATCCTTATTCTAGGATCCTCTGCTCATGTCTGACATCTGCTCTCTGAAGACCAAGGGCCACATATTGTGGATGAATTTTCATGTTTAAGGAATAGACTCTTCAAGTGTCTCAGTGTACCAGGACAAGGTATAAGCATTCAAATTTCCTCTGATAACTTAGTTTCCTACCAACTCTCCTTTCAAAATCATGCTGGGATGCATGTATGTCCAAGTAGAAATATAACTACTCTGTCTGCCCCACTTACCAGAAAAAAAAAAAAGCTTTATAAAATTTCGTATTTCCATTTGTGGTCCATTCACCAACAACTATGGATTCTATTTCAACTACTTTTTATAAAAATATTTTATTTGTTTTTTTTTTTTTATTTTAGGTATATAAGTGCATTGCCTGTAGGAAGGTTGGTGTACCCATGCTGTGCAGTGCCCATCTGATTGCCTGGACCAGGAATTATGGATGGTTGTTAGCCCAACATATGGATGCAGGGAACTGAACCCAGGTCCTCTACAAAAGCAGCCAGTGCTCTTAACATCAGAGCAATATCTCTAGCCCCTCAACTACTTCTCAACACTCCATGTTGTCAAGATTTGGAAGAACTGAAAGGATATACATCAAATCTTGTTTTATTTTAATTAAACTATTTTTAATTTTATGTATATGAATGTTTTGCCCACATGTATATAAGTGCACCACATATAGTGTCCCCAGAGGCCAAAAGAGGGTGTAAGTTTCCCTGGAACTGAAGTTACAGATGGTAATTAGTTTCCATGTAGGTTCTGGAAATCAAATCTGAGACCTCAGAGAAACAGCAAGTACTCTTAACCTCTGAGCCATCTCTCGAGCCCTTAATTTTAATTTTTGATGTTATATAGAAGTGTGTGTGTGTGTGTGTGTGTGTGTGTGTGTGTGTGTGTGTCTGTGTGTCTGTGTGCCTATGTGTGAGCTGGTACACAAGAATTCAGAGTCCATGGAGGCAAAAGAGGGTGATGGATCACCTGGTGCTGGAGCTATAGGCAGTTGTAAACTACTAGACGTGGATACTGGGAACTGAACTCAAGTCTGCAAGAGCAGTATGCACTCTTAACCCTGAGCCATCTCTCCAGACCTCATATAAAAATCTTCCATTATACTTTAATGTAACAGAGTTAGAAACAGAAATAATTCCACTCTAAGCTAAGTTTTGAGGGAGACAAGTAGCCAACGAAGCATCCTGTGATTTTACAAAGAGCCAGTCATTCCTAGATCCAGACCTGTAACGGGAAGTAGCTTCTCCAGCCCCACCAGTTCATTCCAATACCGATCTCCTTTGTATTTCCTCCAAATAGTTCTGGACGAGCACTGGCCCTGGCTGGAAAGCACTAGTTCTAACATCTACACATACATTACTTGGCATTTTACAACCTTGCTTGAAAATATACTTCTATTTGAAGCTCCTCTACATGACAGGACTATAACATAGCACCTCAGGTGAATAGTCTCCATGCAATGTTCCAATTCTCACAGCTTTGTAAGACAGATAGCAAAAAAGTTTTAAAAGTCTGAGAAAAAGATGCAAGACGGGACTTAAAATGTATGGCAGAATGCATAAACTCTGTGGAGGGGGTATGGATGGGGGAACAGGTCTAAATTTGATTAAGAAGTGTTGGATGAAATGTACAAAAGCTCAATAAAAATTAAGGAAAAAAAGACGTATAGGAGGTCTTTTCTCTATATAAAAAGTAATGTTAAAGCCAGCTTATCATTTCCTACATTTCCTCCACCATTTCCCTGAAGGAGGAAGCCATCAATGTATGAAATACTATCATCTCCACGAGTGGAGGAAAAATCTGGTTCACTTTTTAGGTTAGGAGGTTTTCGGTGTTATTGTTGGTTAATTTGTATTGATTGCTTGTGCTTTCCTACAATTATTTCCAATGCAGTTCAGGCACATCCCTTTCCCTTCCCCCCTTCCCCCCACCCTCCCCCCCACCACATCCAAAAGAAATTCTTCATCTTGCTGCACTAATTTTTCTTCTTCTTTCTTTTTTTCATTTTTTAGCTATAAATGATAATCCATGAGTATAAGCATCCTTTGTGCAACACCAATCTGCAGGCTGTTGTGCCCAAACTCCACAGCCCCACCATCCAGTGGGGGTGACAGGTGTTTGTTCAATCAAGTTGATCAAATGAGTGTCCAGGACTACATTGCTGTAGTTTCACCATTCACCCCCAGTCGCAGCCCTTACATTCTAGCACGCCCCCTTCTCTCCGCAGATTGTTCCTAGGCTCTAGAAAAGGGGCCAGGTGGTATGAGAAGCATAAAGTCCACTCTCTCTGGAGCTGTTGTCTTGGACTCTGGTCAATTCTGGCTGTTTCCTTTCAATGGGCTGACAGTTTTCCGAATAACCCTTTCGCATCCTACTAATTGAAGCACAGGCATATTAGTATATAGGATTTAATCAGCACAGTAGGTTTAGGTAGTGTTATTTGGATATGACAACATATTGTTTGGATGTATATTTAATGCCATTAGATTTTCCCCTGTTAAATAATAACAGGGTCTTACTGTGGCTTTATAACATTCTCCTGAAGATGTCGAGGATGTAAGCTTGTGGCATCAGCCATGGGTTATCCTCCAAGGAGAACAATAGCCAAGTAGATTTGGGATATACAGGCGAACATGCGGCCATCTGCTGCACCACGTATTTCCAGGCAAGTTGACGTGTAGCTTGTACTGACGTAGGAGTCTTGCTGATCTCAAGAAGAACGTATTTGTTTTATTGTAGTGGCCTTTGGTAACACTCTCTGGCTTTCCAAAGAGGCCAATCTGTACAATTGCATGTGTGGTCCAATTTATCCCCCATCTAATTCATGTTTTGTTAAGTCAGGGTCTTACCGGCCAGCCACGGGGTCTTACTCCCCGCCTCTCCTTCCCCTTAGCGCTTTCCCTTTTATTTCCACTCCATTCATTCTTAGACTTTTGCGCCTCCACAGGAGCACCTCCTAACTCTCTTTTGTTTTCCTCTTTTCTACTATTTCGACACTCATTTCCGGATAATGCCCACTGTTGTGGTTTAGTTTCACCCCTTTTATTATTTTCGTTTTCACAGCCAAGTCACCATCAAAATGAGCCCTCTTCCATTTGGACCCCAGTCAAACCACTCCTGGGTGTATTATTCACCCCCCATCCACAACGAAATTTACTGCACATAGATCTCTCTCATGCCCATACGTTCTTTTCTATGGTTTTTATTGCACAGCTCCTCGTGTTCACACTAGCTTTAACCCAAAGCCCTGCGACCATGATGCACTTTTGCTTCGTTTGCCCCAGTGATATACTGATCTGATCCGTGGACTAGAGAAACATGTTGCGTTACACTTATTTACATATTTGGGGTTTCTATTTTGCACGCGCCGCTTTTTTAACGAGGGATAACCCCACCACATTCCTGCCCTAGTGAAATGTTTGCGTGTAAATTGTATTGGTACGCTTAGCAAAGTACACTTATGCCTTAGTGAAGTACCCATCATAGTACCCTCTAGACTTAATCACCCACATATCATGCATCACTAATGCGGTTGGTTACCTCCCATATCGTGGACCTGCTCCCCCCCCTTTTTCACATCGTTTTACTCAAACCACCCCATTGATTTTATCACACTATTGCTCATGGAGACGGGATGCCATACGTAATAGAACACACATGAAACCTTGCCACTCGCTAGTCCCATTATCCACGCTGCACTCGTGATACATGGCCTGACCTGCATTCATTCTGCTGGACAGGGTGGCGTTTCAGGCGGTGGGAGAGGGATTCCACTCTTCGGGTGTTATCAGATCCCTTTGTTTAAGTTGTGCCATTACTTCACATCTCGCATGTGTAGTGTCCATAGTACTAACCTACTCCTCACCGCACCTAGCCCCTTTTTTATTCTACTTACCCTATATAATCATATATTTACATACCACTCACTATAATCTGGTATTAAACCTACTATTACCAGTATACTATCTTACTTATACCCCAGTTTCTCTTGTCCTAGACTCCCATTCTGTATTTCACACCGCTGATACATCTTTCGATGTTTTAGGGACTTAGTCAAAACAGTAAATATGTGTTAATTTAATACATAATCATTGCGTTTACTAGACTCTGCATATCCAAAACAGTAACAGCTCGAGTTAAATGGAGATATAACCTTCACTATTGTCCACTTGTCTTACATACACTTTGCCTTAGATCGCAATAATTCTTTGGTGAATTTTGTGCCCACCATTACCACTAATGTTTCTCTATCTCCATCCTTCCCTATGTTGTACAATATTTCCACTTTTAGCATTCTCTTTAAGATGATTTCATGTAAAAATTAAGTTTGCTACCCAAGTTAACTCTACCCTATTGTCCCTACTCTTACATATTTCCTATCACCTACTGGGTGCAATTCCGATTTTACCCTTCACCCCACTCTCTGCTTCGCCTTGATTCTACCCTATAGTTATTTACCTACATCCTTATAACGGTCATCTGCGCAAGCCTCACTCATGGGTAAACAAAAGGGGGGTTTGGGTATTACCCCAACAACGACCCATGACAAAACCTTCCTCCCTGTTCACCACCTAAACAACAGCAACTTCAAATCCTTAAAACTAACTCACGGGAAACAGATTTGCTTTGACTTCCATCAGGTCCACACACAATCAACTACTGTCTATCTCATCCACTGTAATGGCCCCTGCACCCCAGCATCATTCGAAATTATGATTACAGCTTTCGCATTCGAGTAGTGTTCCCCACCTCTTGTACCAAAACCAAGCTGACAACTGAAAGGTTCCCGCACACCTTTTGTCCCCTGACCACATTTGAAAGCGAACGCAACAAGACCCCTCAGATTGCCCCATATACTACATGACCCCTGCTGTGGTCAATCTTCCACCACCTGTAACCCCCACACTTCTATTACCATGCCCCCAGTTCTTTCCAATGCACCCACAACTACCCCTTCCTTGAGGTCTCTGCCCCCTCTACCTTTTTCATTTTTTTACCATTAAGGTTTTTTTTTCGTTATATGCAGAGCCCCTTTCTCTTGGCCTCCCCCCCCCATACGATTACAAGGAGTAAATCTGATGATCCTTCGATTGATTCTTTCGGTCGTTTCTACCCAACTGCGAAATTGGATGCACACCCCCACATCACCTTCATTTTAGCAGGTAATCTCTTACTTTTTTTTCCAAAACCAGCGAACAAACAACGGTCCTCGTCCTCTTGTTTTCCGCATTGCCACCCCCACCTAACTTCCCAGCCACCCCCACTACACGTACCTTACCTTACTTTTTGACATAAGACGCATTCGCCCTTCCCTTTCCTCTGTTTACGTTTAATTCCACATTACCCATAATACTATCTCTATACGTCCTTTGTCGGCCCTACTCGCACTATGGCACACAAACGTATATTACCCCTGTCTAGGAGTCTCCTGCATGACAGACATGGACTGTTTGCTATTTCCCAAGGGGCAGGTTGGCCTACCTCCGGATCAAGGGAATGGCTGTTCTCTATTTTCCCTACCCCCAGGACATCATTGAGCCTTACCCCACGACCCTTCCTTAATGGGACCCCCTCCAGGGTTACCTTTAAACGACCGTGATGCCCGGACCCTTTTTTTTTTTTTTTTTCTTACATTTTTATTTACCTCTTTTTCCGGTTTTACTGTGTATCGAATGTAATCTTGCCCTTCCCCATGCAGGTGTGTGCACCCGTGTCGTGCAATGCCGCGGAGGTCAGAAGAGGGTCTCGGATTCCCCTGGAACTGGAGTTCTCCTGGAATTGGAGTCTCAGACGGTTCTCGGCTGTCATGTGGGTGCTGGGGATCGAACCCGGGTCCTCTGTAAGAGCGGTCGGCGCTCTTAACCGCTAGGCCATCTCTCCAGCCCAGTGATGGGCCTTTTTAAAAGTTTTGTTTGTTTGTTTGTTTGTTTAAGACATTACTGATTTGTAGTGAAATCTTATTATGAATTTCCCTTTTTCAAAGTTATAGATGTTTCTCTCATATCTATGAAGATAATAATATTAAAAAGACAAGAGAGTGAAAAAAAAAAGGGAAAGTTCATTGGGCAGAATATTCTCAGAAGGTACCTGTTTTTTTAAGTGGCTATATGCAACTCTGCCTTCCAGGAAAGTTCACCGGAGCGTTCACAGAGTTTTCATAAGAACAGCCACAGTAACTGCATATGCTTCCTGGCTACCACGACAGAAAACCACAAACTGTGTGAACTAGATTAGAAATGTATTATTGTCTCAGGGATCTGGAATCAAGAATTCTGAGATCAAGGTGTCCACAGGATTGATTCCTCCTGAGTCTTCTGTGAGAAAGCATGTTCTGTGTCTCTGCTCTGAAACGTGGGACCTTCTTGATGATCTAAGATACTTCTTGCATTGCCCTGGTCTCTCCTAATTACATGGTGTTCTCTCAGTGTGTAAAAATCTGCCTTTTTAAAAAGGCACCATTTATAATGGATTACAGGGCATCCTGCTCTGATATGACCTCATTGGGTCTAATTAAAATTTAAATTACTTCATCTCAAATTAAGAAACAATTGGAGTGGTCAAGGTGATGACTTGACTTCAGCACTATAAATTTTGCATTTGCATAATTGAACCCATAGCAACCCTCTATTAAACGGATCTGTTTCCAGAAGACAAGTCACTGATACAGTGGTAACACTGGTCTTAGTCCTGCTTAGTAGATGTCTTGGCCTTGGTTAGGATTCTAGCTTGAGTACATCCTAGAATATATTAAAGTCATTTGTCTTTTCTTTTTAAGATTTTCAATTTTTAAATTATATGTACCGTGGGGGGGGTGCTGTTGATGCTCATAACAGTACCTGCAGAGATCAGAGACATTGGATCTCCCTGAAACTCATGTTATAGGAACCTGCTAGCCACTCAGCATGACTGCTGGGGACCAAAGCACGTCAGCTGCAAGAGCACTATATGTTTGTAACCACTGAGCAATCTCCCAGTCACAAGGTCATTTATTCTTTATACCAAGGTCAATTCAAACTCCTCTAACAGGATGAGAGGTGAAAGAAGCTTCTGGAGGGGGCTGCTACAGGAAGTTCCAGGTTGTCTATTATTCCCTTTCCTTGACTACTACAAAAATCTTTCAATGTTCAGACGGGTCAACCTTTCAGTTGCCACTTTTTGGTACATCCTACTCAATGCAAAGCTGTATCTTTTCTTTCTCAGCCGTTAAGTTGGTGACATTTTGTNACAGTTATGGCAGAATACATGATCTGGGATGGGGTGGGGGTGGGGGGGAAGAGAAAGGGAAATATGCCTGATCTGAATTGGAAAATGATGTACGAAATGCACAAACCATCAATAAAAATTAAATAAAAAAAAAGAAACTGGAAAAAAAATAAAATAAAATATTGACACACACACACACACACACACACACACACACAAATCTTAACCTAAATACCCATGGGGCACAATGCTTGTGAGTTTATAATGTTGAGTCCTTAAGACTTGAAAACGGTCCTGCTTGCTTAGAAGTTGTGGCCTCTCACCTTGCTGCTTCCTGGCTCACCATGTACATGTACATGGCTTGCTCCAACAGGCATTCCTCCCCATTATCACCTACTGTCCTCATCAGAGGCACAGTGTAATGGGACTGCTGATCTTGGGCTGCAAGCTTCAGAACTATTAGGCAAAAGAAGCTTCTTTTGAATAACACAGTTCTATTTTGTTACATATTGTTCCTCTGGGGTATGTAGAGGTCACACTGCTGCCTTTGGAGCAGAGAGTATGTGGTTTATGGTGGATGTGAGCAAAGCTGCCTCCTTTAAATCTATCCTGTGAATTCACCATCTACTGGTCTCAGTCGCCTTTTGCTAGGCCATTATCTAGGGCACCAAGATAGAGAGTCCGTGTCTCAGCACCAGCTCCTATGACTCAAGCTCTATAAACCATTGCATCCTGCTCTGAACTCAAGTGTTACAAGGAGGCCATAGTAGGTCTACTCACTTCATGTGATGAATTTTAACAGGGAGTTTGTGATTAGCTTACATATTTAATTTTTTTTGAGATAACTTCTCCCTATAACCCCCGCTGGCCTGAGTTCTATAGACCAGGCTGGCCTTAATCTCACAGAGATCTGCCTGCCTTGGCCTCATAAACACTGGGATTAAAGGTGTGCACCACCATGCTCAACTGGCTTACATATTACTTATGTATCCTTCCTTAGTACAGTTTTAAACTATCAACTGAATTTTTCAGCAAATATTGATAAGTGATGAATAGGCATTAGGCACTGTACTGGACAAATACAATGGAAAACTTGTATTACATATGCTCTTTGTCAAGTACTGACATGAATTAACACTCAAGGAAGCATAATACATCCATACTGCCTGTTTGCATAAGCCTAGAGTCTTTCAGTTGGCTTTATGTTCTGATTAACATCCAGTTGACAGATGACCTCTTGCATTTGAGCTTTTGGACTCACTCTGAAGCTCTGTAAGTTAATAAAAAATTCATTGTGCATCTGCCTCAGCTACTATGTGAAGCTTATTAATCAAGGTGACTCACTTCTTTGGTCTGAGTTGCTATAGGTGATTTCAAACACAATAAGTAAAACATCAAGTAAAACAGTTTTTCTAGTGTAGTTCCAAATCTTTCTTTTAGGAGGCTGAGTTTAATAATGGCAGCATAGTAAACTATTAATAGGAGATATAGTATATAGCAGACATTTAGATTAATTTGAATTTGCTCAGGAACCTTAAAGAAATATGTCAATTACTTACTTCTATATACATGAGACCAGAAAATTTTTATACCAGGAGAATTATAATTTTCAAGTACCATAGAATTTTCATCTATTCTTGCAAAGAAAATTCTATCCATCAGCATGGCACTGCTAGTATCAAGTTTAATAATTAAAAAAAAAATGAACAGTACTCCACTCACAGATCTAGAAATCAAGTGCATAATATAATTTTTCCAGCCATTGGAAAATGTTAGGTCAGAGTTGTGGCTCAATTTTTGAATGGACTAATGCTGGCGTCAGGTGGGATTCAAGGAGGAAGTTGTCTTTAGAACGCTTTGCATCTAGAGAGGGTTATTTCTGCTATTTTTAGAGTGTCTCAGAGCATACTGGAGACGTTTATTCCTTGCGCAGACTTGCATCTTCTACAGAATGATAGAAGCATTGACTGTCTGTCCTGTTTTGGACAAAGCCAACACAGGGAGCAGGCTGAACAGCTGAGACAGTTACATTGGAATCGGACTGAGACACACAACATGTCAGCGTTACTCAGGGGTAGCCCTTTTAAACAGAAATGCATGCAGACCTGGTAATAGGAAAATTAAAAAAAGGTGTTGGTACTGTACTACACAGCAGACAGAAACATGGTCTGCAGAGGAATGCAAGACGGGAAGGGTGAGACAGAGAGAAGGGGTGTTTTCACTCCTTACGTATAATCTGCACACCCTGCTCCGGAGTTCAGGGAGACCCAAGCTGCCTCATCCCCAATCTAATGAAACTTCACAGTAAGATTTCGTTTCTTGATACCATACAGCTATAGCTTTATACCTGCCTGTATAAACAGGAAGCTCAGTTAAAGTGATGGACATGTAAAATTAGTACTAGCATCCCCTAAGCTCCAGAATTTTGAGAAGAATTATAGAGAACGATGAAATAAATTAAACCAGTGTTGATACATGCCTTCTATTACATACAGGACATAAATAACAAAATCATTTTGTGCATCTCTATGTGGAGCCATGAATGAATTAGGAGCCATGGCTCAGGGTGCTGTGGACTGCTGTGGCCTCCTGCACTCACACAGATGCATTTTCCAGAGCAGCTGGAGGAACAACTGGGACCAGAGGAGATTAGTGAATATTCATGAGTTTTAGCTGCTGCCAAGGTGAATCTTCATAAATCCTGATTATGTTTACTTTAGTAAAACATCTGCCAATAGAAAGGAGCCATGTTTATAGAAATGGTGGTACTACAGTCTGTCTTCTGGGTATTCATAATCCTGGCACTGAGGCACTGGTCGCATTGTCTTCTTTTTTTTAATTAAAAAATTATTTCTGGGGCTGGAGAGATGGCTCAACAGTTAAGAGTGCCGATTGCTCTTGCAGAGGACCCAGGTTCTATTCCCAGCACCCACATGGCAGCTAAGAATGTCTTTAACTCCAGTTCCAGGGGAATCCGACGCCCTCTTCTGACCTCTGAGGCATTGCACGACACAGGTGCACCAACCTACATGCATACACATAAAAATAATAAATAAAATTTCAAATAATTTTTAAAAAATCTAATTTTTATAATGGTTTTATTGATGTTTTGTGTATTTCAGACATCATTTCTCAGTTCAGTTTCCCTTCCCCCACCCCACCCCAGATCATGCATTCTGCCATAACTGTCCTGCATCTTTCTCTCAGTCTTTTTTTTATGCTTAGGAATTCACATTTTCCTCCTTTAATTTTATATTACTCTAAAATATGAATACATACTTTCCACTCATGTACAGTAATTACAGAGTCTGAAAGCAAGTGGTGGATTGATTCTAGAACCCATTAGGAGATTTACATTATAAAAACATAGTTGCTTTCAGATAAACAGAAATATAACAATAATGTTGGTCATCTTGCCTTTCATCTAGGGATTTGGTGTTAACATCCACAAATGAGGAAGACCATTTGCTGCTTGTTTTTCTGGGACTGTGTTACTTCACTTAGGATAATAGCTTCCAGTTCCATCCATTTATCTGCAAAGTTCATGATGTCATCTTTCTTTACCACTGAGTAGTACTCCATTGTGTAGATATACCACATTTTTTGTCATCCACTCGTCTGTTGAGGGGCATTTGGGTTGGTTCCAGCTCTTAGCTATTCTGAAGAGAACAGCAATAAACATGGATGTGCATGGATCTTTGCGGTAGGATGAGTCTTGTGGGCATATACCCAGGAGTGGTATGGCTGAGTCAGGTGGTAAGCTCATTTTGAGTCTTTTAAGGGTTCTCCACACTGCTTTCCATAATGGTTGTATGAGTTTACATTCCCACCAGCAGTGGATGAGTATTCCCTTTTCCCCACAACCTCTCCAGCATTTGGTGTCTTTTGTTTTCTTGATCTTAGCCAGTCATATTTGAGTGAAATGATATCTAAGAGTGGTTTAGTTTGCATTTCCTTAATTATTAATGATGTTGAACACTTTTTTGGGGGGGTCTTTTTGAGACAGGGTCTCCCTGTAGCCCCAGCTGTCCTGGAACTCACTCTGTAGACCAGGCTGGCCTTGAACTCACAAAGATCCACCTGCCTCTGCCTCCTGAGTGTGAGGATTAAGGGCTAAAGGTGTGCGCCACCATGCCTGGCTGTCAAACACTTTTTAAGATGTTTCTCAGCCATCTTTACTTCCTCACTGGTGAAGTCTCTGTTCAGCTCTTTACTCCATCTTTTGAGTAGATCATTTGTTTTCTTCTTTGTTTTTTGAGTAGTCTATATATTCTTGACATTAATGCTCTGTCAGATGAATCACTAGTGAAGATTTTCTCCCACTCTGTGGGTTTTCTTTTCACTGCCTTGATGGTTTCTTTTCTGTACAGAAGCTTTTGAGTTTGATGAGGTCTTATTTGTCTACTGTTGACCTTATTTCCTGTGCAGCTGCTGTCTGATTTAGAAAGTCTTTTCCTACACCTATGTCTTGTAGGTTGTTACCAACTTTTTCTTCTATCACCTTCAGGGTTTCAGGGTTTACATTAAGATTTTTGATCCACTTGGAGTTGATTTTTGTATAGGGTGAGAAGTAGCAGTTTAATTTTGTTCTTCTACAAATGGTGATCCAGTTTTGCCAGCATCATTTCCTGAAGATGCTATCCTTCCTACATTGAGGTTTTTTATTTTATTTTATTTTATTTTTTGCCCCTCTGTCAAATACGAGGTGGCTAAAATTGTATGAGCTCAAGTTTGGATCTTCAATTTTGTTCCATTGGTCAACGGGTTTGTTTTTGTGCCAGTACCAGGCTGTCTTTATTACTATGGCCCTGTAATATGGCTTGATGTCTGGTAGAGCAATCCCACCCTGTATTGCATTTTTCACTCAATAGTGCTTTAGCTATTCAGGGTCTTTTGTTTTTCCATATGAATTTAATGATTTTTTTTCCAACTCTGTGAAGAAGCTCATAGGGATTTTGATTGGGATTGCATTGAATATGTATATCATTTTGGGTAAAATGGACATTCTTACTATATTAATTTTTCCAATCCATGAGCATGGGAGATCCTTCCATCTTTTATTGTCATTTTCAATCTCCTTCTTCATGGGTTTAACATTTTTGTTGTAGAGATCGTTGGTATCTTTGGTTAGGTTTGTTCCCAGGTATTTTATTATTTTTGAGGCTATTATGAGTGGGAAGGTCTTTTTATACTCCTTCTCCACTTGTTTATTGTTGGTGTAAATAAAGGCTACTTATTTTTCCAGGATAATTTTGTATCCTGCCACTTTACTGAAACTCTTAATCATTTCTGTCTTCTTCTTAATGGTTTTCTTTTGCTACTTTTATTATTCTCATTACTAATAAATTCTTGAAAAGCAAACTTCCTTGTGCTACTAGTAGTGACAGGCATAAAAAAGCTGTTGTCTTTCTAGATGGAAAATGGTTGGTGGGTGCAAGAGAAGAGCTCAGGAAGAAGCAGGTTTGCTAATATAAACCAAAGCGGCATTTGTTTCCAGAGTTTATACACTGGCCAGTGCAACAGCAGCTCAGATCTGTGGAAACTCTAGATCCACACATAGGAGCAGCTTGTTGCTGTTATCTTAGTTTTCCCATGTCCAGCCACAATAATAAGACAGTACTGAGCAACTCTGCAGATGGAACTACTATGGGGAATATGTAATGGACCGAGGTCACATTCCTGGGTCCTAGTGCTCTGTTATACTATTTATAATTTTGAATAAAATTGGACTCTAAGACTGGGGAGAAGGCTCAGTGGTTAAGAGTACTGACTGTTTTTTATGTAATTAGAGGCATGCACCACCACACCCAGCTTTTATTACTTAATATTAAGTATTGGAGACAAGGTCTCACTATATACAACCTCGGCTGGCCTAGAACTTTCCATGTAGATCAGGCTGGTCTCAAACTTCCAGAGATCCTCCTGCCTCTGCCTCCTCTTACAAGCAGCTGCCACCATGCACCATGCTCAGGCATGTCTTTCCCCCTTTTGTTTTTGATATAGAGTGTCTTTGTACCCCCAGCTGGTGTATATCTCCCTAAATAGACCAGGTCTCACAGAGATCCACCTGCCTCTGCTTCCCTAGGGCAAGGATTAAAGGTGAGTGTCACCTCCACACCTGGCCTTGTCTCTCCCATTTTCAAAGGAAGTATATCTCATCTGTCTAAATACTCTAATACAAATTTTGCTATGATGACTTTTCAGAACCCTATGATACAGTGCTTGAAATTTTAGCACATTATTTTCATCAAAAAACTTACCTAGGCTGTATCTTCAGGAAAAGATTGTACACAAGCCCTTATGGAGGCATATTTTATTAGTCCTGTTCAAGAAAAGATTTATCAATATTTTGGGCATGGGTCTACTAAGAGTAAACACTAGGCTCACTGAAATATAAGCTCTTGCAAATAGCACATTGCAAATAGATTTCAGCAACACAGAAGGCATTTTGCCACCTTGTCATCACTGGGTAGGAAACCATCTTTGCAGTGTTTACCCATGTAGTTTGTTGCAGCATGTTTCCTCATTATTCAACAAACTGATGTTAGTACTAGTCTAACATTTTTTTTTTTCTGAAAATAGTCCAACTCTTCCCCAAGTATACTCTTATTCATTCATTGTCTTGGGGTGGTGTAGCAAATCTATCATTTTTATTTCTATCATAAATAATGAAAAGCATTCATTTGATTCAGCAGGTTTATAAAGTGTCCTTGACACAGTAAGTGCCTATAGAAAATGACAAAAAAAAAAATCTGATCTGGTGTTCCATGTGGATTGCTTCCAGATTAAAGATTATGAAAGTTTTCAGTATAAACTTACCTTTCTCTAAACTTGTTGCCTTTCCAGGTATGAGCTGTATTCATTCAACCATTTTCACATCCTTACATTGATAATAAAAATATGCTGTGTATGATCAGAAAAAAAAAAAAAAAACTTTTTCCTGAAAATTGACCTCTTCTTTTTTTGGTTTTCTTATGGTCTACCTGGAAAAGATAAATACCTTGAACTATGAAAGAGAAAGAAAACACAGAGCTTTGAAGAATGAACAAAAGAAGACTGCTTTTCCAGGGATGAGTTGGTAGGCCTGAGTAAGGTAACAATGAACAAGCCCACCTTGATAGAGTGAAGCCTGAGAAAGAATGCCTAATGTCGTGCCTGTGCCTAGGAGATGTTTAAGCCCAGGGGTAAAAAGCCAAGATTGCCAGATAAGGGTGGATATGAGTTTGTACTTCTCCAAAATTGTTGCTAGAGAAAGGAGAAATGATTAAATAAAAATGTGAGTGAGGCCTGACTCCCAGACACAGGTCCAGGACAGAGTTCCAAAAGACATCCCAGGGAAGGGGTGACCTCCAACTTCAGGCCCACTCTTAAAAACTGAAGCTAAGTGTCAGGCTGTTTTATTCAGGTATTAACTATAGTGTAGAATGGTAACACCACACTTTATCTCCCCCCCACACACACACACTTTCTCTCCTAAAATTGAGATGCAAAAATTTGATATAATTATGCTCTTTACTTTTAATTAAATTTTTTTTTTTTTAAGTCACCTCTGTATCCTTTTCTATCTCCATCACTGCTTCCATCCTATTGCAAATATCTTTAATGAATGCCTTTAGATGTAGATACCACCTTGAGACATGTGTGGGATTATTGTTTGAACACATATGCCACTGCATACAGTATCTTCTTTCTGTGGTGTGTGTGTGTATGTGTGTGTGTGTGTGTGTGTGTGTGTGTGTGTGTGTGTGTGTGTGTCAAAGGACAACTTGCAGGAGTCAGTTTACAGTTCTCTCCTTCCATCCTGAGTCCAGTCCAGGGACTGGACTGAACGCTCTATAGATCTTGTATGAAGTATTCCCATTTCTTTCTATCTTTGCCAAATTTTACTAGATTAAATGTTTCTCACTTGTCTACCTAACAAATAAAAGAAAGGGACATTTCATTACTGCAATTGCCACTAGAGGTGCTCAGCTTTTTCTGTAGTTTAGCCTTTAAAATTCTTCTTTTGTTGTATATACATAGACTGATTGTTTAGTTGTTTTATTGGATATTTTCCTTTTCTCAGTGAACTATTTTTCCAGTATATGTCATAAATATGTTCTCCTTTATTTTCTTCTAGTTGTTTAGAAAATATTTTTATTGATTCCTCAGTTAGACCGCATTCAGGCCCACTCCCCTGCATCTCCCCCTCTATTACCATCTTACTAGCCTCCCGTTCCCCCTCCCCCAACAAACATATGTTCAGTTCCTCTATGATTATTTTTCTTTGTTTGAAGGACTGCTGAGTGTAATCTGTGTTCTCTAAATGCTCTTGAGTGTGGGTCAACCTTGCGGTCTGGTCAACCTACCAAGTAATCACACCCTGGAAGAAAACTGACTGCCACACCCAGCAACAATCAATTGACAATTCTTATTCTAATTTTAATTTTAGCTGACACATTTAGGATTTTAATTCAGATAGTTTATTTACTTATTTATTTATTTATTTATTTATTTATTTGCTTATTCAGTCTTTTTGAGACAGGGTCTCCCTGTAGTCCCACCTAGCCTGGAACTCACTATGTAGATCAGGCTAGCCTTGAACTTACAGAGATCCACTTGCCTATGCCTCCTGAGTGCTGGGATTAAAAGCATGCACCACCAATCCAGACACAGATAGTTTTTCTGTTATGTGTATGTGTGTACAAGCTGCAGGTATGTTAGTCCAGCTGTGTTGTACAATGCCTGAGGAGTTCAGAAGGAGGCACCAGATCCTCTAGAACTGGAGTTATGGAGTGCTGTGAGCTTTTATAGGCCATGTGGGTGCTGGGAACTGGACCCAGGTCCTCTGTAAGAGCAGTCAGTGCTCTTAACCACTGAGCATGGATCTCCAGCACCCAGATAATTTACCTTTTTAATGCATATTTTTGCATTGTAATTTTTCCATTATCAATGGTATTAGAGATTCACTCTGTCTTCATTGGACACCAAATTTCTGTGCAAACCAATCCCTTGATCCTCATTGTGGTATTCTACTGATCTCTTTCTTCCTATGCTGAAGACCCACCCCCCACCACCAATTATAAGAATGACTTTTACAATATGTCCCTATTTTACTGCATTATATTGACTTCTAACCTTGCAACCAACAAGTTATACTTTATAATATACAAGCTCACTGAATCTTATGCTGCTTTTATTTCTCATACCCCTTCCTTCTCCTACACCCAAGATAGTGTAAGATAGAGCATGAATGTGTGTATACATGGTTTACATATCAAGGTACTGAAAGCAGCATGCTTATTTCATTGAAAGCAATGAAAATAATTTGAGAAGTCTGTTTGTAGTTATGTGATATTCTAGGCCTAGGGAACAAAGGACAAAGTTTTCTGCTAAGATAAAGATAGGTCCTGACTTCAACTTCCCCATCTTATGCTGGAAATAACACTTCAGTAAAGAATGAGTAGAGTCCTGACTAAGAAACACAGATCTGAGAGATTATCTAGAGAAAAAGGAAGTCAGTTTGAATCTGCTCCTGCTGCAGTCAAGCTGTCTCTTCTTTAACCGTCAGTGCAATGTGGCATAGAAGCGCTGTCCACTGTCATATTTTCCTTTGCTTAATTACAGTAGTGCTATGGGATGTTGCCACACACCCTAGAATGAATTTCCCTTCTCATTCTTCATAATCATAATATTTATTATTAACAGGATTCTGTTTCTCCAGAAGTTTTTATAAACAGTTTCTTCATCTCTTCAATTCTTCTGAAATATTGCTGGGAAATGTATTGAATGAAAAAAATAAGTAAGAGTTCTAAGCCAGCTGGGACTAAAGGGAGACCCTGTCTCAAAAAGACCAAAAAAATAAAATATTTTAAAAAATAATTCGAGAAGAATGGCATCTAAAGATGTCTTAGACACTAATCATGAGTATTAGCTTCTCTCCTTATTGAGTGGTTTTTAATCTTAATAAACTTTTTAAATATTTTATTTATTATTCTTATTTTATTTATATAATTATATTGCCTGTATGTATGTAAGTGCACCCATGTTGTACAATGCCTGCAAAGGTCAGAAGAAAGTATCTGAAACTGGAGTTATTGACAGCTGTTAGCCACCATGTGGGTGCTGGAAATTGAACCCAGGTCTTCTGCAAGAAGAGCCAGTGTGCTCTAACCACAGAACCATCTCTCCAACCCCATCTATTCTTGTTCATATCAGTTTCTTCTGTTAAATTTGAACAGGGAATTAGAGAGACAATTTAAATTTTTTCCTTAAGCCAAGTTTATGTTGCTTAAACCTTAATACAGAAGTTTAAATGAGTAAGGGGAAAGCCAGGAAAGTAGGCAGAACACTGAGTGTAGGAGATGGAGCCTATCATCCACCAATGAAACAACAGACCTTTTATGGGATTTCTAGAGTGGACTGAGGTTTGCTAATTTCCTAGTAGCAATGAGATGGCATTAAAAAAAATCTTCTATGTTTTCCATGTAAGATAGAGATCAGCTTCTCCTTGGAGGTATCATGGTACCACACTGCCTTTGGGGTGTGTGTGTGTGTGTGTGTGTGTGTGTGTGTGTGTTGCGGGGATTGATGTTTACTCTTCTAATAAGACAAGGAGATGAGGGATAGGCACAGCCAATACATTGTTGGCATGGAAAATAGAAACTCTCTTGTTGGATAACAAATTAATAGATCAATGCTTTAAGAATCAATAACCTTTGGTGCTCATGATAGGTCTCTATTTGTATTTCACTGTCATTGACAGTTATTTTACTAATCTCAAATCTTAAAACTCTCCAAGGTATTTTCTTTGATTTGGTCTGAAATATAGTAAATTGCCCCACTACCTAGCAATCTGAAATGTTGATTATTTCCACAGCAGTTAATTACTAAATGGAAAGAAGATATATGTGATAAGGGAAGAACATATTAAAGCTGCATACATGATTGTGTGTGTTCTGCTTCTCTCTGTTGATTGTATTAAGTGTACGGAAGTTTTAACTTCATTCTTTTCACTTAGCTTTGATAACTTGGACTCTAAAATAAAATGACAATAGGCAGAAATTAAAGAAGAGAATAGGGCTTAAATGGATATGGTCTTGGGCCTCTGTGATGAGGGAAGTAGCACAGGCTATGGAAATTTGGGGACATGTATACAATAAGCTAAGATTGCTTTGTTTTTCAGATGAAAGCCAGCCATGGTAACCACTGGGCCTAGTGACAGGTCTCCTTCTTCCTGTGCCAATATCCCTCCAATACAGCAGAGGATGGGATAAGTTAATCACATCAATGAGAGACACAGGAAATGACATTGGACAAATAGTGGCACTTTTATCTTGTCGGTAATCAACAGCTACATAAATGGACTTAAAGCCCACTCAGTAGGAGGAAACTCATATGTGGTACTGTTAAAATAGCCAAATACAAATCCCTGGAGAGGTCACAGATCTTAGAGAAAATTCCAAGGTTTTCACATTCCTAGATCAATATAATTTCTTACTATGTGCTAACTGAGGATCCTTATATTTACAGAAAAGTATGCCAGTCACCACTCATCAAAGAAGCTCCTTTTGCTACAGATGGAAACTATTACAGAGTTCCACAACTGGTCACACACAGACATTGTGAATTGCTCAAGCCTAAGTGACACATCTACAATGCAACCTCTATATCTAAGGCTCATATAAGAACATATAACAAGGGGTAAAGAAAATACTAAAGCATCCCTCAATTCTCATCAATGAAGCTTCCTCATGTAAGAAAGGGCTAGTGTATTAGGCACTTTTCTGTTGCTGTGATAGAACCACCACGACCAATGGCACTTATAAAAGGAAGAGTTTATTTAAGCTTATGAACCATGATTGATGGTTCCAGGGAATTAGAGTTCATCATGGCAAGAAAGCATGGTGGCAGGAGCTGGAGCAGAAAGTTGAGGTTCACATCTTCAAGTGGGCACAGGAAGCAGAAAGTCTGGCAAGGCTTTCTGAATTCTCTAAACTGCCCTCCAGCATGGCCACACCTTCTAAGACTCCCCCAAAACAGCGCCACCTGGGGACAAAATATCTGAATATTTGAAGCTTATGGGGGACATGCTCATTCAAACCACCATAGCCAGGAACTCAAAAGATCACAAATGGCCAAAACCGTTTTGAGAGAATAAGAGACTGCAGAGTGTGAGTCCTTGAACAGGACTCCTCTATAAATCTCCACCCACCCAGGCCTCAGGGACAATTGGAGAAGAGGGGAAGGAAAGATTGAAAGAAACAGGGAGGAGGTGCATGACTATATGGAAACAGAGTCCCACAAGCTCCTGAGACATTGCTCACATGAACCTACAGCAATGGTGTCAGCATGTACAAGACCCATGAAAACTCAAGCAGACAAAAACCCAGCACAGAACTGTAGAAATGGGCAGCAGGCTCCAACATGAGTTGAAGAATTATTGGCAACTGATTATTTCTGGGTGAGGAATAGCTGATATTCTTTTTTTTTAATTTTTTTATTAATTTTATTTATTTCTGTATGTGTATGGATGTACTGTCTGCATGCAAGTTTGCGCACCCGTGTCGTGCAATGCCGCGGAGGTCAGAAGAGGGTGTCGGATTCCCCTGGAACTGGAGTTCTCCTGGAATTGGAGTTTCAGACCGTTCTCAGCCGCCATGTGGATGCTGGGGATCGAACCGGGGTCCTCTGCAAGAGCGGTCGGTGCTCTTAACCGCTAGGCCATCTCTCCAGCCCGAAGAGCTGATATTCTTAAAGGAAAAGACTCTACATACGCTTATAGACCCCAGTGGACGAACTTGTACTGAGAGACGTCTGGAATACTACCTTAACAGGATAGGCCTTAACACAAATGATGGAATGTGTGAGTTCCAGTGTTGAGGTGTAGGATGGTGCTTTTGGGGAACGGGGATATAAAGATGAATAAGATTGATTAAGATGTTCTGTATCAAATACACAAAAATTCAATAAAATATTACAAAAAAGAAGAAAGAAATGCTTCTGTCTGCATTTGTTATCTGCCTTATTGATGTAGGTAGACATAGATTAAATTTGGCAAAAGGACAGATTTTCCAGGTTCTTCAAATGTCTGCAGAAGTCTACAGATTCTTTGAATAGTCAACTAACTTAAGCATGAATGTGCATTGGAGGTGAGCCTTTGACTCACCTAGGTGACAGAATTCAAGTTGTCTGCTCAACCATCATCCATGAGTAAAGTTAGTAGAGCCAAGGTGATGGTGAAGGCACTTTGCTCCTTTGTGCCAGGGATGTTAATATGCTCTTGAAATCAAGCTAAATTATGTGTTTTTCTGTGTCTTTATATAGCTTAAACTTTCACCTAACTTTCAGTCGTTGAAAAAATTCTTGTTTCTGTGATAAACT
The DNA here is from genome assembly GCA_009823505.1 of Rhizomys pruinosus. Taxonomy (NCBI): domain Eukaryota; kingdom Metazoa; phylum Chordata; class Mammalia; order Rodentia; family Spalacidae; genus Rhizomys; species Rhizomys pruinosus. The sequence goes on along the minus strand of VZQC01007823.1, from coordinate 905,976 downwards.
GCATAGGCTTTTGAAGAGTTGCTTTTTCCTTTCCCACACAGAGTGCTATTAATAGTTCTATTTTAATTGGATAGAATGTTCATTTTCATTTTTTTTCTTTTTGAGAAAACCAATCTGTGCTAGTTGTGGAAACAATTATCCAACATTCAGCTTAAAAGCCTATTAGAACCATCTCCCAGGAAAGTGGAGAGCCATGCAGGATTAGCTTGCCATGAGGGAGAACAGTTGTTTACACTCCAATGTCACACAATCCAGCAAATCTGGAAGATTTATTTTTAGCATAAATTCAGCTATTTCATTTTCCTTTACAAGTGAGAACATTAAAATGATTAACATGATTTTAAATCACACTACACTCTCATGTTAGAACACTGAGAATTAATGGGTGTAGAGAAAAACAGGAAATTTCTTTCATTGCATCTTTTGGGGGGTAGTCATTATCTAGATACCATTTTCTCTAATATTTTAGTGATTTAGTAGTAAAAAATAGAGTACTCAATTTGAGAACAATGAAAACATCAAAGCTTTTGGAAAAATAAATTTGGAGATTTATTGATTTTTAAGATTCCTGATTATGCTGTAGTTATAAATATAACAACAGTAACAATAAATACTTATTTAACAAAGATCATTGCATCCAGAAGAGAAGAGAACAAGAAAAAACTTTTTTTTTTAATTTGTATGAATGTACTGTCTGCATGTAGGTCTGTGCACCCATGTCGTGCAGTGCCGCGGAGGTCAGAAGAGGGCGTCGGACTCCCCTGGAACTGGAGTCAAAGACGGCTCTTAGCTGCCATGTGAGTGCTGGGGATCGAACCTGGGTCCTCTGCAAGAGCAGTCGGCACTCTTAACCGCTAGGCCATCTCTCCAGCCTGCGAGAAAACTTTTAAATATTCTTAATATTCTATCTTAGGTAACTGACTTTTAGAAGACCTATTAATAGCTGAAAATATGGTTTCCATAGCTATAAACGGAAGTAACTGAATTTAATGCCATTTTAACATAGTTCATCCATAAGAAAAGCCCAATTAATATTTAAGTATACTTTAAAAACAATAAGGGTGGTTGATTCAGCTGTACATGAGTTGAGATCCTTAAAACCCATATAAAACACCAGGTGTAATGGTGCACATCTGTTACCCCAGCAGGATTCAGGTTCCATAAGAGACAATGTATTGGAAAGAATATTATGGAGAGCAATAGAGGAAGACACCCATTGCTGGGCTCTGGCCTCCACAAATTCCCTATGGATAAATATACATACTCCCCACATATACCTGCTGTAGTGATGCACACCTGCAATCCCAACATTTGCAAGACTGAGGCAGAAGGACCAGACATCAGAGCCCAACACATGTGACATAATAACTGTGCACCGGCCAGTGAGCTACAGAGCAGACCTTGTTGAAAAACATATGAACCAGCAATCCATTATCACTATATCAAGACTATATTGACCTGTGAATAAATTAAATTAGCTGTATGCAGAATAAATGGATCTTAAGTCACCTCACTTCTAAGATTCTCAAGTTCTCTCTCATCAAAAGAAAAAAAAGCTCCTTGCTGGTTACAATTTTGGTTTCAGAGGAACAAATGGACCCTGGCAGCATGAATGCCTTTGAGTTTAGATGTACTTTTGAGGAAGAAAGAACGTTTAGAAATCTTTTATCAATGTCTTCCAAAAGTGGGAACACACCAAATGACCCTAACCCTGTAGCTGCTGTGACAACTTAACATCCGTGTGACCTTAGACTCCACTTGAGCTCTCGTTAAGGAAGAGACTACATTTTCTAACAACTGACCGACGAGTCGAGCAATTATTTTAAAACCTAAATTACTCATTGTCTATTAGAAATGTTTCAAAAAAGTAAAAAGAAAAAGTGTTTCATTATGATTAGACAAATTGAATAATTTGCTTTCATAAGCAGGATATTCTGTAAATCAATTGTCATTATTCCTGAATTTTTTATCAAAAAAGATGACCAAGCTGATGAGAAATTTTATTTACATGAAGAAATAATATCCACAAAAAGAAAAAGGTAGATAAATACATGCGCGCACGCACACACACACACACACACACACACACACACACGGGTCTATCTTGAAGGACGTATGGACAGTAACCCAGAAGAAAGTGGTGCTTGTGTACACAATTGTTACATAAGAAGACACAAAAAACTTTGGTTTTCTGAGAAAGTCTATCTCAGTTAAGGGCGTGGGAGAACATTTTTCCATTGAAACAAAAGCATAATGATGGAATACTTGGAAAATGAAAACTGTCCAAATAAAGCTGCTTTAGTAACAGTACTGAGTTCTAGGATGGGAACACAGATGGAACTACCAAATGAGGAGCGTCTGAGTTGGCTATTGACAGCGTGTGGAAATGTGCCCGCATCTCACAGGAAATGCTTCCTGGAGTTTTCACGTGTGGAGGATGAAAACCTTCAGCATATAATAAATTCAACTGTTGATATTTAATTCCTGTAGTATAAGGACTATTGCTTGGATATGCGGGAGCTAATCTGTTGTGGTTTTCTTTGGAAGTTGCTCCAGTTCTTTACCTGAGGAACATTACTCATAGGGGTTCTCAGTAGTCTCTTTCAATGTTCTTGACTTTGAAGCAGTATGTACATTACAATATACGGTTGTGGCAGAGGTATATCCCAGTGGCAGACCACTTGCCTAGTGTGCCCAAGACCCTAGGTTCCGGTCTCAGAGCCAACTAAAAGATATGGAGGAGGAGGGAGAATAGCTTTGGTGAGAACCAGGAAGCCCTACTATCTCTCTTTCTTCTCAGCTGCATGATGAGTGGCTTTTCTCCACCACATGGTCCCACCATAAAATATTTGGAAGGGAGTATCCTGTACTCCCTTCCAAAAGGGAGGAGGAAGAGGAGGAAGGGGAAGATAGGTGCTACAGGAAAAAAGAAAGAAATTATTTTCTCCAGCTATATCAAATGATTTAATCATAATTAAAGTAGAGGTGTGTTGGAATACATGGATCACATAAAATTCAGTTGACTATTAACAACCATGCAAAGACCTTGGAAGAAATATAGATACTTTCGAGAAAAGTTAGACTGAGAAGATGCCTAAAGACATCTTAGAGGAAAACATTAATGCCAGAAGGTACAGATACAGAAGTATGAGTAGCTGAGAATTTTCATTTGTGCATTTGTTCATTTTCTTCCTGTTCTGTGCATTGATAACCGTTTTGTGGGAAAGAAGAAATAAAACAAAATGGAAATAAAATGCAAGATAAAAATAGTTGATGAAAATGAGAAAACTGCAGGAAGATGAATAGTAAGATTTACATGTGAAAAGATCATAGATTTCTATCCTCGTTGAGTATTTAAGATCCGGGAAGGGGAACTGATGTGAAGTGAAGAGGCTAGTCTGGGTTTGGAGCTCTGTAAGTCCCAGAACAAATTGGAAAACTAAAAGATAATTTTAGCCTTATTGTATAAGGTGAGTTGTACCAGATATTTAGGAAGAAAATGAAATCAAGGAATCTATGATTGGAAGTAGAGAGAAAGTAAGTTTGCAAGGTATTGTTGTTGTTGTTGTTGTTGTTGTTGTTGTTAGGTCTCTCTGTAGCCTCAGCTGATCTAGAACTTGCTATGTGAATTAGGCTAGACTCGATCTCACAGAGATATTCCCACCTCTTTCTCTTGAGTGCTGGTATTAAAGGTACATGCCACCATGTCTGGCATAAGATATTCTTTACCATATGTATACCTGTTTAAGCTAAGTGATTAACAAGAGTCAGTATACCTGTAATGGAACTCTTGCTTCTAAATTGTGTTCTACACTCCCTCCTCCTAAGTTAAAATTAACTGTCCATGACCTGGTGGGACTGTGCTGTAATTCAGTAAGTCCAGAGTAGAAGAGACACCTTCAAAGGAGAGAAGGGAGAAGGCCTGATGGGTAGCTAGTTAGATAGTACTAGGCTTAAATACAATTGAAGATAGACCCCTCCTTCATCTTAGTAGCATATAAAATGCAGAATTTACAGGACTTTGGTTACTGGTCAAAATAATGAGATTCAGGTCATAAATCTGGCCCATGGTAAAGATGTGATAATCTAAATTGCTGGAAATCAAGGAGAAGACAGATGAGCATCAGGTATGGGCAGATGAAAGTTGGATTGGGCCATATCAACGTGAGTACCCAGCTGAGCTGAAGACCCTGGGACATCTGGGACATCTCTACCTATTGGTACTTGACATAGAACCAGTAGTCAGATGACATGTAGGTGAGGGACATCATGCTAGGTGTCAATCTCTTTATGGTTACAGTGAACAATTATGCCCTTTCCTTGCTCTAGTATGTTAAGTACTAGGGCTCTGACTGAGAGAGAGTTGAACATACACACACACACACACAACACACACACAACACACACACACAACACACACATATGTGCATGGATACATACAGACACACATACATATATACATACATACATACACACACATATACACACACATTTAGCCAAACTATAAAAAATTCCACTTTCCTTTATGAAGTTCCATTTCCTAATTTCTTTAAAGCATAGGGACACTAGGGTGGCAGATTCATAGATGTAAATGGCCAGTATCAGTAATGGACAAACTTACTACTCGATTCTTAGTGACAAATAAATGTCATTAATAGATGAAAAAAGATAAATTAGTTCTTGGTCACCATTTCATGAAATCAGGGACCTTGCAGTTCTTCTTGCTTCTGCATGGCCTTCATTCCTGACAAGATGGCCAACCTGTGCAAGAGCATCATTTTGTACCATGCAGCAGGCTTAATTAGAAACACTCTATAGCCATCTCCTGGAGAACATGTGAGATAAATAGGAAGAAATCTTTGTGGTGTTCCAGATTTATTTTTTTTTTGTATGTGTACAAATGTACTGTCTGCATGCAGGTTTGTGCACTTGTGTCATGCAATGCCTCAGAGGTCAGAAGAGGGTGTCGGATTCCCCTGGAACTGGAGTTAAAGACGGTTCTCAGCCACCATGTGGGTGATGGGGATCGAACCTGAGTCCTGTGCAAGAGCAGTCAGCACTCTTAATCACTAGGTCATCTCTCCAGCCCCATGTTCCAGATTTTTAAGGAGTTAAGGTAGTCTGGCTAGGGACATAGTGATTCCATGTCAACAAGAGCTATTTTCAAAGATGTCACATAGCATCTGAGCAGGAAGTGACATTTCTTGCATTGAATAAGAAGGTTCATAGAAGAGAGCCAAGGTGTTGCCTCATTCTTCTACTTAATCAGTTGAGAAGCTATGCAGTGGGGCTTGGAGAGGGCAGGAAATGGGCCATAGCTTGAACTCGAAGCTGTCATATAGATGGACCAAATATGGGAAGCTCCACACTGTTTATAAATGAAGTAGCTCAGAATTCAAGAAAATCACCCAAATTTCCTAAACTAGCTAGGCAAGCTTGGAAATTTAATATAAAAAAAGCCAAGAAACATAATTTAAAACAAGGCAAGTCCAAAAACAGGAGGAATAACAAAAGCTGGGATTGTCATTTGCAAATAAGTTCTGGAACACCGTGAACTTAAGTTCCCAGGGGACCAGACAAAAGAAAAGTTGCACCTGTGTTAAAGATTCTACAAGAACAAATGACAGGAGCTTCATGATTATGGAAGGTCAAAATGTTACATATGAGAGCTAAATTATCCTGGGCTATTTTTAGAACCCTTGAAAAGAAATCTCTGTGTCTAAACTAACACTTTTTTTGGCTATCAAAGCCTTTAAAATGTGTTCTTAACAAACCACTAGCTTCCACCAACGTAATAGGTAAGAATACATGCTAAAATCTGCCTATGTATTGTCCCCATCCGGGTATTTGATAAACACCTTGCTTCAGTCCTTTCTTTGTAACTAATACCGCCCTATGGGACCACTTTCACAGCAGAACGTGGCAGTTAAATAAAGCTAAATCTATGTTTCCAAGTCGGAGCCACACATGTTTAGCTCCAAGATAAATGATCTCTTAGTCTCTTTGAGGTGAGAATTGTGGTTTGTGTCAACAGGAGAAACAGACATCAAAAACGGGTGGTATTTAAGTGTCTGGTTGTCTCTGAGAAGGGGGGTCTTGAGATCACTAAAGGCATAGGTTTAATGAGGATCAGGGGACCCCAGTCTCTGCTTAACTTCTCAGCTACATGATGAGTGGTTTTCCTCTACCACAAGGTCCTACCATAAGGGGATGCCACAAACTCAAAGCATGATTTGTTAATCATGGGCTGAAACCTCCAAAATAGTGAGACAAAAGGAAACTTTTATTATTTCAGACATGTGATAAAGCAATGGGAAACTAATACACAAAAATCAATAGGTCTTTGGAATATTAAATTTGTCAGTTTTTTCAATGAATAACCAATAGCAAATTAAGTTATTAGTATCTGTTTTATTCATTTCAAGGACCTTTTGTATAAGCAAATATCGATCACCTTAGAAAAATCTTAATATTTACATAACTCATTGACTTATAAAGCCAATTAAATTGTAATTGAGCCCAACTACTATTATGGCCATGTCTAATATATGTTTATAATGGAAATTTCTAGAACATGAAACTAGTTAAAACTGATTGAAGCAAGTTGAGAAACACTTACTTTGTTTTCACTTAGCAAATCTTACTTGAAGAATTTACCTGAAACCAGTAATTCGCAAAACACACATTTTGGTGATGATGAACAACGGTGCCATGATCTGGGAAGACAAATATCTCTTCAGAGTTCTGATCTTAATTCTTTTGCACAGTATGCTCAGTTAGCACACATAGGTGGGTTGTAGCTATTTCCAGTTATTGATGAACTTCTGTTCAGTATCCAGTGAATGATGCTGTTTGGTTCTCTACCAAGCACCTACAAGAGCTCCAGATTGCCTGCACCCAGCCAATACTTGCTACCGTCTTTGTATTTCTTAATAAATTGCCATTATTATGTTGTGGGGTGATATCTCATTGCTGATTTGATTTTCATTCCACTAATGACTAATGAAGAGAAATATTTTAATAATATTTTATTTTATATTATTCCAGAATATGCATATATACACTCCATGCAAAAGTCAAAATTGTAAATTCTGAAAATAAACTATAGGTTGATTCCTAAACACATTTACAGATTCACATTTTAACAGTAAATTTGCATGCAGGTATAAAGATGTGTAACTTTACATTCTTTTTTTTTTTTT
>VZQC01007823.1:852990-889182 GCA_009823505.1 Rhizomys pruinosus | reverse complement strand
TGAACCATCCCTGCATCTCTTGTATGAAACCAACCTGGTCTTGATGGATGATCTTTTTGATGTGGGTCTGTATGCGATTTGCAAGTATTTTGTTGAGAATTTTTGCATCTGTGTTCATTAATGATATGGGTCTATAGTTTTCTTTCTTGATTGTCTCTTTGTCTGGTTTTGGTATTAGAGTGATGCTGGCTTCCTAGAAGGAATTTGGGATATTTCCCTCTGTCTGTATCCTTCTGAAAATTTTGAGTAGAAATGGTTGTAAGACCTCTTTAAATGTTTTATAGAATTCTGCTGTGAAACCACCTGGGCCTGGGCTTTTTGAGAGTTGGTAGGCTTTTTATTACATCTTCAATTTCCTCAAGTATTATGGGTCTGTTTAAGCTGTCATTCTTTTCTTGGTTAAGCTTTGGCTAATCCCAGGATTTCAGATATTCATCCATTTCTCTTAGGTTTTCAAATTTAGTAGAATATAGGCTTTTGAAGTATTCTTGTATGATGTCTGGATCTTTTCTTTATCTGTTGTGATGTTTCCCCTTTCATCACAAATGCTATTGATTTGGAGTTGCTCTTTCTTTTGGTTAACTAGGCTGGAGGTCTGTCTATTTTGTTTATCTTTTCAAAGAACCAGCTTTTGGATTCATTGATTTTTTTTATTGTTTTCTTTGTTTCTATTTCATTGATTTCTGCTCTGATTTTTGTTATTTCTTCCTGTCTGTTGGGTTTAGGGTTCATTTGCTGTTGTCTTTCAAGCGTTTTCAGCTGCAGTGTTAGATCATTTATTTGTTCTCTTTCTGTTTTTTAATGTGGGCACTTAGGGCTATAAATTTCCCTCTTAGGAGTGACTTTAATGTACCCCACAGGTTTTGCTTTGTTGTGTTGTGTTGTATTGTCATTTTTGTTTAGTTCCAAGAATGTTTTTATTCCATTCTTTATTTCTTCTCTGACCCACTCCTTGTTCAGAATTGTGTTGTTTAGTCTCCATGTGTTCTTATAGTTAGTAGAGCTTACCCTGGTGTTAATATTGAGCTTTATTGCACTGTGGTCTGATAGAATGCATGGAATAATTTCAATCCTTTTGTATTTGTTGAGGTTTCTTTTGTGTCCCAGTATGTGGTCGATTTTGGAGAAGGTTCCATGGGGCACTGAGTAGAAAGTATATTCGAAGATAAATATTTTTTAACTTTTCCATGTACTTATATTAAAGAAATGTTTATATATGTGCTTTGCTCATTTTTAAACTAATTATTTGGGTATTTTTGCTATTGAAGTATAGAAGTTACTCATGTTTAAGACACATGGTTTGTAATTATTTGTGTCATTTCTTTTTTTCAAGATAAAAGTTATGACAATTTTCCTCTCTGTTTCCTGAGTTTTATAGTTTCAGGTCCTCTGTTTGGGCTTTACTGCGCTTTGAGTTGATTTCTGTTTCCTGAGTTTTATAGTTTCAGGTCCTATGTTTGGGCTTTACAGAGCTTTGAGTTGCTTTCTGTATGACATAACAGGACGTGATTTCATTCTTTTGCATGTGGACTCTGTTTTCCCAAGCACCATTTGTTGAAGTCTATCCTTTCCAATCAGTTTTCTTGGACCCTTCCCAAGGACCAATTGATAATGTCTATTTGTGTTAACTCCTAGACTCTAGACTCTATTCTGTTCCTTTGCAGCATCATTCACAACAGTTATAGTGTGGACACACAATTCGCTTTCTATTGAGAGATACAAGGACAGAGAAAGCAGAGTGAATACACACAGATACTTTGAAATGTTATTTAACTGTAATAGAAAGAAGAATATTCTGCCATATGTAACATCAGGAATGGACATAATCATGTTGAGAAATAAGCTAGATGTCAAAGAAAAATAATGCATGATTCCCTTTACATGCACGATGTCCACTAGTCAAATCTATAGAAAAAGAAAGCAATGTGCTAGTAGCCAGGGACACGGTAGCAGGAAACAGGAACTCCATTTGATGGGTACTGAAGTTTGAATCTATTCTCTTTCCCCAAAGGCCCATTGTTAAAGCTAGTATCTAGCTTTGCACTGTTGGGAGTGGTGGAAACATTAAGAGGTGAGGTCTAGTAGGAGAGTTTAAAGATGCACTCACAGGAGTGTGTCTCAGAGCAGTTCATAAGGTCTCATCCCTTCCCTTGGCTATGTCTTCATGGCCTGCCATGAGGCGAATAGCTTGTAATATGCTCCTGCCACGATGTTCTGCTTCTCCACAGGCCTGAAACCAATGGAACAACTCCAATGGAGCCACTCCAATGGAGACCGACCAAACTCAGACACGATCAAACTTTTCCTGGTTTTCAATTGATTATCTCAGGTGTTTTGTGATAGTAATAGAAATAGAAAAATGATTAGTACATAAAGTTTCAGTCAAGCTAGATAAATAAAGTTTGGAGATATGCTGTGCAGCACTGTGCCCACACTTAAAAGTACTATGCCACATACTTGAAACTTTGATAAGATTGTAGATCTTCCCCAGTGTTTATTTTCATAGTTATGAAACTAAGAAATGGCATCTTAGTATTAGAATTCAGAACAAATTCCAATCATGTGCATCATTTTCAGAACTGATTACTGGTAAGTGTGAAGATTTTATCTTTTCTCAACTTCACCAAATTTCTAAATGTCTATTTCTAAATATGTGATAATGATACCAGAAAACATCGAATAGGGAAAATATGAGGACATTTAGAAAAGAAGGATGTAATCTACTTGCAAGTCTAACAAAAATTAGTCAAAATAAGATAATCTTACATTAAAGCTTAAGCATACTGTCTGATCATAAGAAAATGTTATTTATTTAGAGTTGTGGAAACTATGAGATTTCATAGAAAACTTTATCTGGGATTTTGGATATGCTTTCCTGGGTCAAGATCTCTGCTTCTATTTCTCACATTGTTTCTGTTTAAAGATTCCTTACACTTAAACATAGTTAAGTCACTGTACTTTGAATTTAAGACTTAAACATTTAATTGTGCTTTCAATTTCCAATGAAACATGAACTGGAAATATTGAGGTATACTGACCAGCAAATGGAAAAAGTTAGTCAAACTTCTGTGGGCAAAGCAGTATAACTAATATAAACATAGACCTTGAATTTTGTGCTATTCATAGAAAGGTGCATAAATACCAATTAAAAATGTTTTGTCCTGGGAAAGTCTTTTGGATGTCACTCATATCATACCAATAACTTTTGACCTCCTAACTGTATAAAGTCTTTTAAATAAACATTTGGCAAACATGGGTAGATAAAATTTAAAGACAAGCTCCAAAGAACAGCCTTACTCGTTGAGTAGTTCCATCCAAAAGACTTTCCTTGGAAAGACAAGGTGGTCTGGGCAGCGTTTTGTTTTCACATCAGAAGTGTTGGCCAAACTGCATCCTTGGCCTAGATGGAGAAGCTGTTTCTGAACGTTTAGTTCATTCTTACTAAGACAGCACCCAAAAGGTGACTCTTACCTAAACAGTACTCCGAAGAAGAACGTGAGAGCCAAGATTATTAAGTCCTGGTGTCTATTTCAAAAGCAAGGAAGAGGAGTTGCTGGATTTTGTTCAACTTGAGACACTCTTGAAAAATAAGTAGAAATTCAAGCCATTGATTTTTTTTCTTTCTGACCAGTTGACTTACTATGCACACACAATTTAGCTGTAATTGGATTTAAAAATAAAGTGGAAATTTTTATGGGTCCTTTTTCTCATTTGTGGACCATAAAATACTGAATTTATATGTTAAATTTTAAATAGCTGCTGTAAGCTACATACATTATGTCAAACCAGGTATCTTGAGGAATTATCTAATCAAACTCTTATGACTTCTCCAGTATGTGGAGAGTTGAGTTCTACTACATACATGTTATTGGAAAGCCATTGATCACCGAGGAACCTAGCAGGTGGAGTGTTGAATTTTTGATTTCTAAATAGCTTATCTTTTGTCCCTGCTCAAGGGGGTCAACTCTGTACACCACCATTCCTGAACTGCTCTGCTCTGCTTTCCATTTCTTTCCAGACATTTCCTTGCTTGTTTGGCCAATGACCTTTTATTTTTCCCTATTCGCTTTCTGGGGTAATTCCCTGTGCATCTCTCACAATGTAGTGGTGCTTTTAAACACTCTTTACCTGGGTTTTATTCTAACTTAAGGTTTTTTATATTATTCATATTATATTTTTAGGAACAATCAGAAATTAAAGCAAAGTACCGAGGAGCCTCTTGAGATCCAGCATGGCTTTCCCAGATCACTGCTCTAAATTCATCACTAGATGGAAAGTTATTAGGCCGCAGGAAAGTCTCTAATCTCCCTGATGAATGAGTTATCGAGTTGTTTTATTTACCTAGAGTTTTCCATAGGACTGGTCAGTTTTTAGTTGAAAATCCAGGAGTAAGTGGTTGAGTATGTTGGTGGGTTGGGCGTGTGGAGTGGGGGAAAACAAAAGAAACGGATGTGACCAATGTGTCCTTCAAGGGAACAGTGGATGCATTTGCTATCTCTGTTTGCAAAGTAAGAGAAGACAGTAGCTGTTACACTATGTTGGCTAGATTGACTTGGACACAATCCACAAAGGAGCCCCTCTGTGGGAAAGGTGGAGACAAATCTCTGGGCTCTGATATTCATAGACAAGTGGTAAGGGAGAAAATACCTAACAAGGGAAGAGAAAGGTGTAATGGGATTACGGCTGCAAAAGACTTGGTACTGTGCATCAGCCATGGTAGAAACCATGTGAAGAGAGCACTATGTGACAACGCCTGGCCTGCTATTCCAACATGGACAACCAACTTCAGTTCAGGATGGCTGAAGCTCAAGACACATAGGGAATGTGTTTTGCTCATGAAAGAGTTCTAAGGAGTGCCTATTCTTCCTGTTATCTTCTGAGATGCTCTTGGTTTATCAAGGCTGTAGACAATTTTGGAGCCTGCTTTAGAGTTGGCTAGTTAGTACAAGTGAGCCCTGGCATTATTTCCACCCACCCCCCTACTTGTTTGTGGTGGACTCACCTGAGAGTTAGAGGTGTAGAAGCTGCTTTCAGCTTGGGGCAGCTGGTCACCAATTCTCAACAAAAGCCATGTTTCCTGCCAGGTTTCCATTGTCCTAAAACTTCCTGCCTCCTGAATAACACAATCTAGTCAAATGCTATTCCAAGGTTGTTAACTCTAGCCCCTGACATGTTTCATTTATAATTATGTGGATTATTTATTTGGGAAAGTTTTGTTTTTTTTTAAGGGCCAAGTTGCCCTACAGGTAAATGAGCTGCTGGGCCGTGTAGAAATTATTATCCAAATGTTGCCAAATACTGACTTTGTAAAGGGGATATCAAGCTGTTGTTTATTAATCTGAATGTCTTAAAAAGCACTCTTGCTTGCTCTCTGTTATAGATACTGTCTTAGCTCATCTTAAGTTTTTCCAATGAACCCAATTTTAATATATGGTATTTTTGTATGCCAAACTGGTGTCTTGTCCTTTGTATTACGTGGTAATGTTAATTTTATGACTACTGTTAAAACGCATTTGATATGATTAAAATTCAAAATGATTAAAAAAAAATGTTTTGTCCTGAGGCTGGAGAGATGGCCTAGCGGTTGGGAGTGCCGACACTCTTGCAGAGGACCCGGGTTCGATCCCCAGCACCCACATGGCGGCCGAGAGCCATCTGAAACTCCAATTCCAGGAGAACTCCGGTCCCAGGGGAGTCCGGCACCCTCTTCTGACCTCCGCAGCGTTGCACGACACGGGTGCACAGACTTGCATGCAGACAGTACATTTGTACACATACAGAAATAAATAAAATTAAAAAAAATGTTTTGTCCTATGTAAAAAATTATAAGAGTAAGTTATGTCTACCAACAGCAAAGTGCATGTGTAAACTGTAGAATAGGTACAATGGAACAGAAACACGATTAAGATGACTTATTAATTACTCTCCTCTCTAAATCTGTCAATTGTTTTGGGGTAAGTCATTGAAACTCTCTGCCTCCTTATTCATAAAATTAAAAAGTGGTTAGCTTACCTAACGGAGGATTGTGTTAACATAATAGAAGAAAATAGATCAAGAGGTATTTGTGCTAAATGGTTAATGAATGTTATCCATTATTATTGTGGTTTAGTTTTTAGTTTGATTTTATGTGTATGAGTGTTTTGGGTACATATATGTAAAAAAAAAAAAAAAAGCCCGCGAATGCCAGAAGAGGACATTGGACATTTTCTGAAATTGGAGTCTATGATATGCGTTGTAACCACCTATAGGTACAGGAAATGAACCCAGTCTCTTATAAAAATGCCAGCATTCAGTGCTCTTAACCAGGAACCATCTTTCCAGCCCCATATCCTTGTCTTTTAAAAGGTCAAAATATTATTTGAAAAATTGTATCATTTTTTGTGAGTATAAATTTTTACTTCATTTTCCAAAGCTGACTTTCTATGACTGATCCTATGAAATAATTACATTGTAGCATTTTTTTCATGCAACTACTTCTTGCTAAAAGATTTCTCACAAGTATCCAGCTTTGTGGAGTAGCAATTATCATTACTACTTTTCTCTACCTGGTCATTGTGTGAAATATTGTAGCAGAAATTTTTCCTTCCTGGGAGAGCAGACTGATTCAGTGGCCATCTTGGCACCTCTCCTCCTCCCTTGTCCTTTTGGGCCCAGACTCTCCAGACTTTTGTTTCAGGGGAGAAAAGCAAGATTAATGGGCTTTCCTGCAGAATGAATGGGGAAATCATCAGTTACAGGGTCCTTTTGGCGTTTCTTCTCATGTTTATCCCAGACCGGGACCCCCAGGGCTCCACACAACACTGTGCCTGCTGGAGAGTGAGAGGCACCCACTAGCATCCTTGCTTTATGAGCCCTTAGCCCCTCCCCTAGATGAGCGACTTGGGAGGAGTCGCTGGGTCCAGAGCTCCACCTCTCCTCTGAAGGGTTCCCTGGGAGGTTTGTCTGCATCTCTGGCTATTCATCATGGAAGAAACGTTCTAATTTTACTCCATACCATGTGGTGTGTGTGTGTGTGTGTGTGTGTGTGTGTGTGTTTATTGGGTGGGATGTTTTATTACTGAACTTCATGTTTAAATCTATTATTAGTACAGGGTTCTCATAAGGAGATATCTGAAAAATGAAACCCCCCCAAAAGAAATCCAGATTAATATCTTGTCAATGTAGCCATTGAGCTGTGTTCATTTCTTCTTCAAGTCCATCTCTCTGTGGGTTACATAAACAGACTATAAATGTGAACATTTTAATATTATGTATCTCCGTGAGCTTCTTCCATATTGCTCAGCTTAAGAGAACACAGATTCTGATATTTGGCCATGAGGTCTATGTATTTTGAAACAAGTAATATTCCATAGCACCTGAACACTAAAGAGCTTAGCCCAGAAATCCATAACCCCTAGATCAAGTAAAACCAAATTTGCATGTCCACATAGTCTGAGATTGGATGTTTAGTGGTTTATATCCTTTAGTTGGTTTAGTTTGTTAATGATAAGAATGGACTTTTGCTTAATATTAACAGAACTTCAATTATATATATATATATATATATATTATAGAGTTACATAATAAGGACCAATGAAGTATGCCTTTTAGCAGCTCATAAGAGTTTATGCTCCATCATACCAAGGGTTGGAGTTCAAACCAGAGAGTGCAGGGATGGGTAAAAGAAGACAAACAAAGAACAGTCATCAACACAAATGGAATCAAAGAAAAAAAACACACCATCATCAATATTGATGAGCTTGCCCAAAACGATGACAAAATCAGCCATCCCCGTTATGCTTTATAGTCCTAGGGAGAATTGGATTGGAGGGATCATTCCTCAATGTAATCAAAGCCATATACAGAAACCCACAGCCAATATCATCCTAAATGGGGAAATGACAAAAGAAAAACTTCCTTTAAATGGTAGGAACCCGGCAAGGCTGCCCCTATCACCACCTCTTCAACTAGTGCTTGAAACACTTGCTAGAGCATAAGGCAAGAAAAGGATATTAAGGAGTACTAATTGGGAAAAGAGGAAGTCAAACTATCCCTATTTACTGATGATTGATTGTTTACTTAAGGGATGCAAAAAACTCCACCAGAAAAACTCCTAGAAACGATTAACACTTCAGCAAAGTGGCAGGATACAAAATTAACCTGTAGATAAATCATATAGGCCTGCATTTGCTTTACCACCAACAACAAGCAACTGGAGAATAAGAATTTCAAAAGTAGACTCTTACAGCATTTCAATAGCCTCAAAAACAATAAGAGTTTACCTCAGGAAAATTATACTAACCATCAAAGATACCAAGACTCTCTACAACAAAAATTTTAAACTCCTTAAGAAAAAGAAATTAAGAAAGACCCAGAAAAGATGAAAAAACCTCAACCATCTCATGTGATTTGGGAAAAATTAACATTGTAACGAATGTCATTTTACCAAAACTTTGTATAGATTTAACTCAATTCCCATCAAAATCCCCCAAGCGTTCTTACACAGGCTGGGAAACAAAAGTTCTTAAATTCATTTGAGAAAAACAAAAGACCCGCGATAGCCAAATCAATCCTGAGTGAAAAGACTATATCAAGAGGGGATCTCTATACAGACTTTTAAACTATCACTACAGGGAGCTATAGTCATAAAAACAGACCTGGTATTGGCACAAAACAGACCTGTTGACCAATGGAACAAACCGAAGATCCCAAATCTAGCACATACAATTTCAGCCATCTCATATTTGACAAGGGGGCCAAGAAACCACAATGGAGAAAAGACAGCAATCATCAGCAAGTGGTGTTGGCAAAATGGATCACCACTTGTAGAAGAATGAAATTAACACCCCTACCATCTCACCCCCTGTACAAAGTCAACTCCAGATGATTCAAAGACCTCAACATGAAAGACGCCAAACTATTGAAGTTGATGAAGAAAAAGTTGGCTAGCAGACTACAAGACATAGGCCGTAGGAAAAGACTTCTAAAAAAAAAAAACAAAACAGCGAAAAATCACTCAAGGTCGACAATGACAAATGGGACCTCATAATCAAGGCGTTCTGTACATCAAAGAAAAACAATGCAGGAAGTGAAGAAATCCCACAGATGGGAGGAAACAACTCACCAGAAGAAACATCTAGACAAAACATCTGAAAAATGTTTCCCAGAACATATAACAACTAACAAAAATACAAAGAAAAAGAAACAAATGACCGCACCAATAGATGAGCATCAAACTGAACAGAGACTCCAAGTCGAGGAATTTAGAGATGTCTGAGAAACACCTACTAAGACTGCTCAACATCATAACATTAAGCGAAATGCAAATGAAACACTTTAAGATATCATCTTCTGCCAATACAGGATGGTGCCTAGGATCAAAGAAACAATATTGACCAAGTAGCTGGGAGGTTGTGGGGAAAGGGGTGAACACTCATCACATGTGGCTGGGATGTCACTTTACAGCCACTATGGAAAGCAGTGTGGAGAACACCTTGGAGACTTGCGGAATAGAAAACTTGCCAACCCATACGACCTCCACTAGCCATACCACCGCCTGAGGAGTATACCACTAAGAGACCTTACGCCCACGGGACAGAGTTAACATGCCACGGCATATGTTTTATTTCAGGCCGTCTTCACAAATAGCAAGGAGTTGGACCAACCTAAAGCCCCCAACTGATAGAGGGATAGAGAAAATGTAGGTACATCTACACAATGGCAATTCTATAGGCGCAGGGCTAAAGAAATGACAACGAGCTTTGCAGGACAAAATGGCGAGCTAGATAGACACATGCTCGAGTGATAGTAACACAGTCCACAGAACAACAACCGAGCATTGGTATCACTCATCTGTGGATGCTAGTGCCAATTACCCAGTTGTAAGTATTTCTTGTGTAGGGCCCCCTGAGCTTTTGTACAAAGCAGTTGGGCATAATGCATTTTGGAAACAACAACAACAACAGAAAATACTGCATCAAAGAACTGACTGAAACAGTGAACTTCTGCTCAAAACAGTCAACTTCCCCATGGAAAATATTGAGAAAGACTAAGAGATAGAAAGCATGTTTGGCAGAATGCACGAGCTCTGGTGGGGTGGGGGAATGAGCGGGAACATGGGTCTAGATTTGTTAAAAATAAATAAATAAATTTATGTGAAAAAAAAAAAAGAAATGAACAAACCCAAAAACATGAAGAAATCATAGCAAAAGTAGCAATGCCCTGCTCCAAGGCCATAATGCAGATGAAAAATTTGAACCAAGAGCAGCCTTTCATTTTCTTTTGAATAAAACCAAACAACTGAGGTAGTTCTCTATTTTTGTTGCCTCCCTGGGCACTATAGGTATCAATGCTCGTTTTCCAACCCAGTCATTTTAAAGCTTGTAAATGAACTGTATGTAGTGTTTGTTTAAGAGAGTCATAACGGTGATCTGATCCAGCCTCATTTTCTATAAGTATCTTGGTGGGAGGGTTGGTACTGTAAAATTTGCAGTTTTGAGGGGCACACATATTTCTGGTAATCTTGTTTGCTACTGAGAGACATAGGAAAACTCACCTCACTAACTTTCTTCTCAGACCCTCACAAAAGACTATGTAGTAAACATTTTTTTTAATTATCCTATAGTATCTTTCCAGGCGTCATAATTTTAGTATGTGTGTGATATGCATGTATGCAGGATTTGTAAACATTTTGGAAATTGTAGCACTGGGTGTGGTAGTCCATCACTGATACCAGCACTGAGGAGGCTGAGGCAAGAAGTCTGGAGGTTAAGCTAGCTAGATCTTTCTCAGATATAAATAAATCACTTTAAAACGCAGTTTGAAACTAGCAGTGGATGTTCTCAGTAGCAAGCAAAGGGGTGAGCATGTGCAAGCATGTGTTTGTGTGTGGGTGAGTGCATGCCTGCATGTGTGATATCTCTAACACACGTGAGAGCTGGGTGTGAGTGCAGCCTTCTTTTCTTCTTTAGTTCTGAGGATGGAAAACAAACATATCAAGTCAATTTAATAGAAATTAACATTATTATTTCTTTGATAGAACTTCCAAAGTTCTTAACAGAATTGTCTTTTTATTATTGCCTGCATGAGGCAAGCACAGCATCAAGGAATGACCACGACCAGCATATACGGCCAGAAAAGTTGCATAATTATCCCTTAGTCATATAACCCAGGGTCAGAGCATTGGATTAAAGATCAGAAAACCTCCTGCTTAATCTTTCCATATCTTCTCTGCAAGAAGTCTTGTTTTGGAAGCAGCCTTTGACCTCACATGAATCACCAATCAAAGTGCCTGGAAGAAGATAAGGGCTTCGAATTTTCATAAATCCATAGCCCAGAAAATAATTGCAACCTTGTCAAACCATCAAATAGTTGGCAGCTGTTTCTTTCCTTTTAGATTTTCTTTTCCTGGAGTTCACATTCAGGTTAGGGTAGAGATTTGCAAGAGGTTATACTTCAACAACTTTGTCCTAATTTAACACAGATAAAATCATTCTAAAAATGAAAACCAAGGAAATTCTGACTAGGAACAGGGGACACCACGTGGTGACAATTTTGTTTCAATAAATGGGAGCTGTCAGTCAGAATTAAAGCCAGCCCCATCTCCTCTAGAAGATGTAATCCTTAGCAAAAAGAACAGGTTTTTACATACCATCTATATCCTCGAAGCAGATGGCACAAGTGGAGGGGATGCAGTTGACTGAATTCTCTGAGGGAGTATGCCAAGCCCAAGGCTGTAGTTCTTGGGTGAAAACTCCCAGTTTTCCACATCACATCATCCCAATGCCAAGATTTGTGAGGAAGTTCAGACAGAGCGGCTTATGCTTGGGATTCCAGTACCTCAGGGCCAGAGGTAGGAGGATTGCCACACATTTGAAACCACATAAGGGTAGGTAATAAATTCTTGGCCACCCTGAGGTATATTATGCAAACCTATATTAAAACGTAAGTAAATAGCAATACCCTACCGCCTTCCCAGGATTCCCCACCAGCAATGTGGCTGGCAAAGACTGCTCCTTACAGCTGGATTGCCCCAACCCCATGGCTTTGCCAGGTCTTCTCACCTACTTTGCAGGACTCACTCTGCTTGTTTTGTGGGTACACCACTACTCACCCTCTTGCTCCCTGTGACACAGGGAGCACCATCCCAGAACCCACTTGGAGTAAGTGCTCACTCAGCAGGTAGAATCCTCACCCTCCTCCTCTGGCTCTCTGAGTACTGAGACAAGTGTCTGAGCACTCCACAAGAGAGCTCTCATGTCCCTCTTTCGCTGGCACTCTAATCATGTCATTCGAGGACTGCATGGAACATTTGTTCATTCCAGGTAAGGTGACTTCTAGTCTCCCCTTCCTGACACCCCAATTCTGTCATTTCAGGACATGCAGAGAACACCTGCTCACAGTCACACTCAGAGGCTACCTGCTGTCCATAGAGACTCAAACCCCTGCATGTCAGGACCCTTGCAGAGCCCTTGCTATCCTCCCTGACTCAGAGGCCATACCTCTCCTACCCCAACCACCCTAACTCTACTGTCTGAGCACCTGCCAATTCCTCGCCCCTCAGATAAGAGGCCACAACCACATGGGCCTACAACACCAAGTCCCAGGGTGTTTCAAGAACAACTACAGAGAACCCATGTGCTCCCCAGTTCAAAGGCCACATCCAACCAACCCCAAGACACACCCATGTCTCTGCTAACCAACACAGAGTGCAAAGGTAGTTCCTTTTCTGGCTGAACTGGAATCACCTCAGCTACCTCACTTATAAATCAGCACCAAGTAGCCACAAGACTCAAGTGCCTCCTGACTCAGTACCAGTTCTCCTGGTTAGCTTCAATGCTCAACTGGGGGACAGCAGTCCGGGACTCCTCTGACATGCACTGCACATCTGCAGGCTAGCATGGGCTTGGGGCCATGAGCTGATTTGTTTGTCTACACATCCCTTGTCCTTTTCTGGTTACACCCCATGAGCTGGCATGACACTCGATGGTGTGGAGGTCTAAGATTGGCCACTAGGAGGTGATGTCATGTGACCTATATAAGTTTCCTGTTATGTAGAATAAATGGATTTTCATAGATTTGCACCATCTGGTATGTGCTTGGCTATGGGGATATCAGCCCCACAGCTGGCTCTTCAGCTCATTAGGTCATGGGAGGCAGCAGTTCTACAACCACATTTTGGCTGTGGGACCATAAGTTTTTCAGCTGTGTGTTTCACACGGGGCCATCGTACCCTCTTCAGCCTGTCCAACCATGGGCTCAACAGCCCCACACTCAACTTTACCCAGCCTAGAGTCATCTGAGAGGAGACTCCTCAATTAAGGGATTGTGTAGATCAGAATTGCCTGTGGGAATGTCTATAAAGTAACTGTTGCGTTTGTTGATTGATGTAGGAAATCCACCTTATTGTGGGAGACATAATCTCAAGGCAGGTGGTCCTATGTAAGATAAAGGGTCGAAGAGATGGCTCAGCAGTTAAAAACACTGGTGGCAATTACAGAGGACCCAGGTTCAGTTCCCAAAACAAAACATGGTGGCTAAAACCCTGTAACTCCAGTTCTAAGGGATATGATGCCATTTTTCTGACCTATTAAGGCATTCCACACGAGTGCACTTAACATACATGCAGGCAGAACAATAAAAAAAATTTAAATTATTTTCATTTTATGTGTATGAGTGTATTCCCTGCATGTATGAGTGTATTCCATGCATGTAATTCCTACAGAAGTCAGAAGAGGACATCCAATCCCCTGGAGCTGGAGTTATGAGCAGTTCTTAGCTGCCATGTGGGTGGCAGGTACCAAACGAGGTTCTCTGCAAGAACAGCCAGTGCCTTTAACTGCAGAGTCCTCTTTCCAGCCCCAAATTAAAAAAAATATTAATGAAAATCAGCTATCTAAGCAGGAGCATATGAGTGAGCAGGCCAGAGAAGGGTGACAGAATAGCAATGCCCATGCAAACTCAATCAGATAAAACCAGCATAGGACAGGGCAAATGGGGAGGCCACACCTTTGGTGAGGAGCTACTGGAGGCCAACCACTGCTGGATGAGGGGAAGTTGGTCTTTAAGGAAGTGATACTACACAAGGTGAGCAGGCTCCAGTGGATAATGTGTACCCAGGGACATCTGGGTACACAAACTTGACTTGATAGGCTTAAGCGTAAATGACAAACAGCATGAAGTCTTGTGGGCACACCATGCTGGGGACAGGTAGGGAAGTGGGCACTAAAGCCTTTGACAAAACCCAGCATCCCTTCATGCTTAAAGTCCTAGAGGAACTGGATTGGAGGGATCATTCCTCAACATAATCAAAGCCATATACAAGAAACCCACCTCCATCCTAAATGAAGAAAAGTTAGAAGCATTCCACTTAAAGGTAGGGACTCAGCAAGGCTTCCCCCTGTCACCACTCCTTTTCAATATAGTGCTTGAAACACTTGCTAGGGCAATAAGGCAAGAAAAGGAATTTAAAGGAGTACTAATTGGAAAAGAGGAAGTCAAGCTATCCCTTTTTGCAGAGGATATGATAGTTCACCTAAGGGATGCTAAAAACTCCACAAGAAAACTCCTATAAATGATTGAGTTTCAGTAAAGTGGCAGGATACAAAATTAGCTTAGAAAAATCAGTAGCCTTTCTTTATACCAACAACAAGCAACTGAAGAGGGAATACGAAGAGACCTTCCCATTTATGATAGCCTCAAAAACAATAAAATACCTAGTAACAAACCTAACCAAAGACACTAAAGACCTCTGCAACAAAAATTTTAAAGCCCTGAAGAAGGAAATTGAAGAAGACGTCAGAATATGGAAAGACCTCCCATGATCATGGATTGGAAAAATTAATATAGTAAAAATGTCCATTCTACCCAAATTAATAAACAGATTCAATGGAATCCCAATTAAAATCCCCAAAAGTTTCTTCACAGGCTTAGAAATAAATCCTTAATTTCATATGGAAAAACAAAAGACCCCAAATAACCAAAGCAACCCTGAGTGAAAAGAACAGTACAGGAGAGATCACTATACCAGACTTCAAACTATACTATAGGGCTAAACTCATAAAAACAGCTTGGTACTGGTACAAAAACAGACCTGTAGACCAAAGGAACAAAACTGAAGATCTAAACTTGAGCACATACAATTTTAGCCACCTCATATTTGACAAGGGGGCCAAGAAGACACAATGGAGAAAAGACAGCATCTTCAGCAAATGGTGTTGGCAAAACTGGATCACCACTTGTAGAAGAATAAAATTAAACCCATACCTCTCACCCTGTATAAAATTCAACTCCAAATGGATCAAAGACCTCAATGTGAAACCCAAAACTCTGAAGGTGATAGAAGAAGAAAGTTGGCAGCAACCTACAAGACATAGGTGTAGGAAAAGACTTTCTAAATCAGACAGCAGCTCTGCAGGAAATAAGGTCGACAATTGACAAGTGGGGCCTCATTAAAGTCAAAAGCAAAAGAAACAATCAAGGAAGTGAAGAGAAAACCCACAGAGTGGGAGGAAACCTTCACAGCTGGCTGATACATCAGACAGAGCATTAACTTCCAGAATATGTAAACTACTCAAAAAACAAAGAAGAAAAAAAAATGACTCAGTCAAAAGATGGAGTAAAAAAGCTGAACAGATACTTTACAAGTGAGGAAATAGAAATGGCTGAGAAACATCTTAAAAAAGTGTTCAACATTGCTAATAATTAAGGAAATGCAAATTAAAACCACTTAAAGATATCATCTCACTCCATTAAGACTGGCTAGGATCAAGAAAACAAACCACTATAGAAATCAGTGTGGAGAACACTTAAAAGACTCAAAATGAGCTTACCACCTGACCCAGTCATACCACTCTTGGCTACATACCCACAAGACTCATCATACCACAGAGATACATGCACAGCCATGTTTATTGCAGCTCTCTTCACAATAGCAAAGAGCTGGAACCAACCCAGGTGCCCCTCAACTGACGAGTGGATAGAGAAAATGTGGTACATGCATACAATGGAGTTCAATGCAGCAGTAAAGAAAGATGACATCATTAAATTTGCAGGTAAATTGATGGAACTAGATGATATTATGTTAAATGAAGTAACACAGTCCCAGTAAAACAAACAACGAATGGTGTCCCTCATTTGTGGATGCTAGCTAGCACCAAGTACCTAGTTGTAAGGCAAATTGAGCAGCATTAATGTTATATTCTTTGTGATCTGGAAACAACTGTGCTCTTATATTGTGAATCCCTTAACATGTTCTAGAAATAACCTACCATTTATTTTTAGACTATGGAATTTTGTTATATGGGTGGAGGGTATGTATTCATATTTTAGAGTAATATAAAATCAAAATGGAAAAATGAATTCTGAAATATGATTTGGAAATAACAGTTTGTTTTCAGACAACATAATTTTAGTATAGGTGAGACATATGTGTATGTATGTATATATATATATATATATGTATGCATTTACATATATATATGTATATGCATACATTGAAGCAATACACATTGCAGGGAACAACACAAAAGAACTGGGACAAAAAAAAGTTGACTGAAACAGTGAAGTTCTCTCTAAAACAATAATCTCTGCTTTGAACAAAAAGCCTGGAAAGACTCAGAAAAAGACACAAGACATGTATGGCAGAATGCATGAACTCAGGTGGAGTGGGGGGC
The DNA here is from genome assembly GCA_009823505.1 of Rhizomys pruinosus. NCBI lineage: Eukaryota > Metazoa > Chordata > Mammalia > Rodentia > Spalacidae > Rhizomys > Rhizomys pruinosus. The sequence goes on along the minus strand of VZQC01007823.1, from coordinate 872,530 downwards.
ATGGAAAGGGAATTGAGTCTGAATTGGATTGAGAATGTTGTATGATGTGTGAAAAAGTTTAATAACAATAAAAATATATTTAAAAAGAATAGTCAGTACTCTTTAACTACTGAGTAATCTCTTCAGCCTCTCAATGGAAATTTTATAAGCCAGAAGATCTTAAAGCTGCTAACTCAGGTTACTATATCCAGCAAAAATATTGAAGGAGAAAGAAACTCTTTATATGGTCAAAAGAAGTTAGAGTAATTTATGCCCAGAAAACCAGCTCTACAGAGATACTTGAAGGAATATTTCAAATTTCAGAGGATAAGCATATTCAAGAGGCTATAGGAAAAAATTAATGATGGTAACATTATTGTTTTGCAAAATAGAACTAAGAAAACAAGCCTTACAAAAACCAAAAATGACAATTAATAGACATCTTTCAATAACTTTTAATATGGCCTCAGTTCCCCAATCAAGAGACACAGGAGAGCCTACTGGATTGAAAATAAGCTGTTTTGGGCTGGAGAGATGACCTAGTGGTTAAGAGCTCTGACTGCTCTTGCAGAGGACCCAGGTTCAATCCCCAGCACCCACATAGCATCTGAGAACCGTCTTTAACTCCAGTTCCAGGGGTATCCGATGCCCTCTTCTGACCTCTGTGGCATTGCACAACAGGGATGCACAAACCTACATGCAGACAGTACATTCATACACATACAAAAATAAATAAAATTAAAAAAAAATAAAATAGGCTCTTTTGGTTTTCTGCAAGAAACACACTTACCCTCAAGGATACCTACTACCTTAGAGAGAAAAGATGGAAAAAATATTCTAAGCAAATTGAACCAGAAAACAAGCATTCTATTCTATCCTAATATTGATACCTGCCAAGTACATATATTCCAAGCTTATATGCATCTACCTTTATAAAGCAAACATTAAAGCATTATGTCACAGATTAACCCTCAAACAATAACTTCAGTACCCTACTTTCACTGACGAACAAGTCGTCTTGACACAAATAATGACACATTAGGGTTAAATGACATCCTAGAAAAGATGGACCTAACAGATATCTATAGAATATTCCATTCCAATAATACAGAATTCACATTCTTCTCAGCATCCCATGTAACATTCTCCAAAATAGACCATATACTAGGTCAGAAAGCAAACCTCAACAAGTACAGGGAACGAAATATCTCCTTGTATCTGATCACAACAGAATAAAGCTTGAGATCCAGAGGGGGTAAAAAACTACACAAAATACAAAGTCATGGAGATTAAATAACATACAATTTAGTGATGAATGGCTCAGGAAGTCCTGGTCTCATCTAGGACCAGCTAGTACCCACCCTCCTCATACACAGCCACCAACATTGTCACTCTCTTTTATTTATCTTGCCTTTTTCCTCTCTGTGGGGAGAGGGTCTAGCCCATCTATTCCCATTATTTTATTTTAAAGTAATATCTAATTTAATTATCACAAAGTTAAAAAATCAAGTTAGACTTCTGGGTCCATAAAAACAGTCTTTGGGGGCTGGAGAGATGGCCTAGCGGTTAAGAGCGCCGATTGCTCTTGCAGAGGACCCGGGTTCGGTCCCCAGCACCCACATGGCGGCTAAGAACCGTCTGTAACTCCAATTCCAAGAGATCTCCAGTTCCAGGGGAATCCGACACCCTCTTCTGACTTCCGCGGCATTGCTCGACACGGGTGCACAAACCTACATGCAGACAGTACACTCATACGCACACAAAAATAAATAAAATTAAAAAAAAAAACAGTCTTTAAATTTTTCAAGGCATCAGATTCATTTCTCCAGGTCACTAACAAACAGAAACAACCATCACCAAAGGAGAAGCAGCTGACAAGAACCTGCGCAGCGCAGCACAAATGGGTCTTAAACAGAGCCCCTGATAGTCGTGGCAGTCAGGCTGTCAGCATATTTCAGTAAACCTTTCCAAGTTGATTTCTTTTCTTTCTTTTTTTTTAATTTTATTTATTTCTGTATGTGTATGAATGTACTGTCTGCATGCAGGTCTGTGCACACGTGTCATGCAATGCCGCGGAGGTCAGAAGAGGGTCTCGGATTCCCCTGGAACTGGAGTTCTCCTGGAATTGGAGTTTCAGACGGTTCTCAGCCGCCATGTGGGTGCTGGGGATCGAACCCGGGTCCTCTGTAAGAGCGGTCGGTGCTCTTAACCGCTAGGCCATCTCTCCAGCCCCCCCCCAAGTTGATTTCTTTTATTCATCTGTATTGAGGTAAAACATCAGTAGACAGTGGTACGAGAACGCTTGTCCCCCCAAAAAGATGGCAATTTGCAAACATCTGCCAAGCCAGAGATGCTGTCATGGGTTAGGTGTCTAACATTGCATTTTGAACTTGCATTTCACAAAGAGAAAGTTTCCGAAAACATAAACACCTTTTTTTTGTTTTGTTTTTTGGTCTTTTTGAGACATGGTAGCCCCAGCTGTCCTGGAACTCACTATGAGACCAGACTGGCCTTGAACTCACAGAGATCCACCTGCCTCTGCCTCCCAAGTGCTACGATTAAAGGCCTACAGAAACGCCTTCTTTTGTTGTTCTTTCTTCACGCTATTGCTCTAGAGCTCTCGGACAGAGGGAGAGAAATCTTGAAGATGGCTGGTAAATTCTTCAGTTTTAATGAAAATTGAACATTCTTTGAAATGCTGAAAGTGAGACTTAGGGAAACAAACCAAACCCCACAATCATCTCTGGAGTCTGTCTGAATTGTGAGGGGAATCTGTGGATTCTGTCTTCTTCCCTCCTTTCTTTGCCCTTTCTCCCAAACTTCTTCCCTTCCCCCATCTCCCTTCCTTCCTGTTATTTTTTTTTTTTCTTTCCCTCTTGATTTTTTTTCCTGAGGAAGAACTTTCCTGACGGCCAGCATTTACCTCTCTGTGTGGATCTGTCTACAACAGCTTGGCTTTTTGCACTTCTGTCCTTCAAAACGTTCTTCAAGCCCCAGTATCTCTTGTGAAGCCTGACTATTAATTTGTGGCTCAAATGCAGAAGCACAGCTTACCCTTGAGACAGCATTCAGAGCCATTTCTTAATTTAGGGCATGAGTCAGAAGGCAGCAGAACCATCCCATGATTCTACAGTATACAATCCCATTCTTGGCATTAGACCAACAGGATAAACTCTTAAAAATAATGAGAAAACATAGTTCTTTTTCAATCTCATAAAAGTGAAAAAGAAAAGGCCTCAAATCTCTAAAATTCTTATTACATTTATAGGCATCGGTGCCTTCAATTATGACAGTGGGCAACGAAGTTGGAGTATTTATTTAAACATTTTCTATAATTAAATCATATTTTTTTTCATGTTGCCTGACACTTGCTGGCACCAACAGAGAGCTGTCTCCTCAGAGGGCCAAGGAAATCAACGCTAATGATCTCCTACTGGTAGTCCACAGGAGGGTTTATGATTTCACTGTAATATATTGTAGGAGATAAACTGCAGATTTGCCAACACTGAGCAAACAGCTTGAAATAATAGACTGAAATAAAAGGAACGAAATTACAGAGAAATGCATGATTGAATATATCGCCCTAAATTTAGGCCACGAAAGAAAACTTCACTGTGGGGAACATGGACTAAGAGTAGGCTTCTGAGAAGTAACAAGACATTTTATCATTGTAGGTTTCAAATAAATTGCTGTACAGAAGAAGCTCTCAAAAACCAATTTTCTGTGTGGGGTTTTATTAACAAATGTACTCATGTAAAATAAAAGACACTTCCATCTCCTGTTGAGAGCTCCATCTGCTAAATGGGTTTTTGTCTGCAAGGAGATTGTGCCAAATGGAGTGTTCTCTTGTGAGGACTGAGAAAAGAAATAGGGATGCTAAGTGTGTGTGAGTGGGTTTGGCAAGAAAATAAAGGACCACTGTTCACAAATGCATGAAGTTCATTCTTCTATGGAGGGATCACGGTGAACTTCCATGGCTTCCACCACAAGCCTCCAGCAAAGGCCTAAGGGTTAGGAGATGGCTTGCTATACTTTGGATCTGGAATTTCCAGTTTGGTGATGGTTGGAGGTAGGGGAACCTTTAAAAGGTGGGACCTAGTGGGAGGTTTTGAGGTCATTTGGGACATGCCCTTGAAGGAATTGTATTACTCAGGGTTCTCTAGAGGAACAGAACCTACAGAATGAATGAATACATAATAAAAGGACGTTTATTAGATTAGTAGACCAACACAGGGTAGTCCAACAATGGCTGTTTTTCACTGGAATGCAGAGAGCCCATAGCGCTCAGTCTATCAAACTGAATGTCTCGGCAGTCTCAATCTGCCATTAAAGGCCTGGAGTATTCCTCAAAAGCCATTGGTCTACAGTTTACATTAGAAGTGCAAAGCTAGATCCAAATATCAATAAAGGAATGCTGATTACAGTGAAATCACAAAATCCCCTGTGGATTAACAGTAGGAGATCATTAGCATTGATTTCCTAGGCCTCTTAAGGAGACATCTCACTGTGGGTGCCAGCAACTATCAGCAACAGGGTAGATGAACTTGCCAGTGAGAGTGAAGGTATGCAGGCAAAAACAAAGCCCTTTCTTCTATCTCTTATTGTGGCTGCTGTTGAAAGGGACCACCAACTTTTAGAAGAGGTCTTCCCACTTCAAATAATCTAATCAAGAAAATCCTCCTAGGAGTGCCCTAGTGGCTTTTCTTTTAGTTGATTCCAGACGGAGTCACACTGACAACCAAGATTAACCAGCACAGGGATCATGGAACTCTAGCTTCCTCTCACTCTCTTTGCTTCCCATCCATAAGATGAATTAACTTTTCTCTGTCATCTAGTTCCTGCCACAAGCCACAAACATCAGAGGCAGCTGATTAGAAGCTGAACCCCTAAACCAATGAAGCTTTTCTCTTTAGAAGTCTATCGTCAGAGACATTTGTTGCAGCGATGAAAACCTAACTTCTCAGATCGACTTAACCAAAACATAGACTTTTCAATTGTCCTACTTTGATCTCTGCCTTTGTGATAAAACACTCTGACCAAAAGCAAATCAGAGGAAGAAAATGTTTATTAGGGAAGTCAGGACGAGAACTCAAGCAGAAACTGTAGACAAATGCTGCTTGCTGGCTCACTCACTGGTTTCTTCTTTCTTAGCTTTCTTAAACAGCTCAAGCCCACCTACTTAAGGCAGGTGCTGCCCACTTTTTAGGGATAAAAACTGAAGGTACTCTTTCCTTACCATCCAGTGGCTGGGTGACAACAATATAATGTTATTGAAGGTACTTTGGGGGAAGAATAGTAAGTTAAATGTGGTTCTCAAGTAAACCATGCAATCCTGGCTAACAAAAATTTTAATATGTTACATTGCTTGCTGAAGTAATAACAAACATTTATTTGGAACACTGTCAGGTTATTGGATCTGAGCTGTAAGTGCATGTATGTAAAAGAGGCCCAATTGGAAACATCATCTACTTGAGCAAAACTCTCATGAAATATTGTGTCATTTACACATAAGGGTGTAGGAAATTTCCAGAGAGTAGTAGTTTTCTACCATATGTCCTTTCTTGGTGGTGGGGGAGGGGTTATGGAGGGTCCATGTGTATTCAGTTATATCTGTGTACAAACGAATGTGGAAGTCAGAAATGAACTCTAAGAGTGGTTCCATAGGAGCTATCTACCTTGTTTTGTGAGACAGGCTTCTCTCCTAGGGACCTGGAGCTCACAAATTAGGCTAAGCATACTAGTTAGCAAGTGCCAGGGATCTTACTGCCTCCTCTCCTCAGCCCTGTGATCACAAGTTTACACCATCAGGCCTAGCTCAGGCATGTTACTGACAGAGCCATCTCCTAGCCTTGTAGCATATGTTCTTAAATAATTATAAATCTCTCTCTCCCTCTCTCTCCTTCCTTTTTTCTTTTTCTCACCAATTATTTCTCACCAGGCAACCAAAGAAAATGTACTGGACTTTTCCATAGGGAATCTGTGCAGGAAAATAAGAGAATCCAAACTAGTTGTGTCTAGGAAACAAATGGCATTTAATGTTCTTTTTTTTTTTTTTTTTGTCTTTTTGAGACAGGGTCTCCCTGTAGCCCCAGCTACAATCTTGCTGAGCATTCTTGGCAATGATCTCTGAACTTTTGTAGCAGAAGTTGTGATGTAGATGTACCATTTAAGACTGAGCACTCTGAAGTCTCTTATTCTCTGCACTCTGACCAGTCGTGTGTCTCAATGTTAATCGCCATCTGCTGTCAGAAGCAGCTTTTCTGGTAAGAGTTGACAGATGCACTAATCTGTGGATATAACAATAAATCAAGAGGAGTTGGCTTAAACATATCTATTTAGTAAATAATAGTAATAGATTCTTCATATATATATATATATATATATTTACCATTTTTATTCGCATGTTTTGTTTCTCCCATTAAGGACTTGTAGCAAATTATCTGCTTTGTTCTTCTTAGTCTATCATTCATGTATATAAGTATGCATAACCATCAGTTTCTTTGAAAAATTAATTTATTAGCACCCCATTTTTTTTGGTCTTTTTTCAAGACAGGGTCTCCTTGTAGCCCCAGCTGTCCTGGAACTCACTCTGTAGACCAGGCTGGCCTTGAACTCACAAAGATCCGCCTGCCTCTGCCTCCCGAGTGCTAGGATTAAAGGCATGCGCTACCATGCCCGGCCCATTTTTTTAACTAAAGAAAGGTTTCTCTAAGTTGTCCCCAGAGGAATTACTATTCCTGAAGCAACTTCTCCCGTGGACTTCATTTTAGTAAGTCGGTGTTGCAGAGGTTGTTTCAGTTCTCAAGATGATGAGGGGAATACAGTCCAAGAGCAACTCCTGGGCAGCTGTCCATGGAAGGTAGAAAGCTGGTATCTGAGAAGAGGTTATGTATCTCTACAGTTAATGATGCTGAGAGCTGGAAACAGGGCTTTGCTACCCAGATGCTGTTTACTGATGGAAAAATACACCTTAAGCCTTATAAGGGCAGAAACCGCTTTGCAGGAATTGTACTCACTAATTTTTATTCCAATTTTAGTTATAAAATATCAATGAGAATTGTTTAACCAATTATCTGTTGTCTTCCTATACAATGATAAATGCTAACCAGGTGCGGTGGTGCATCTCTTTAATTCCAGCACCAGTACTTGGGAGGCAGAGGCAGGTGGAATTCTGTGAGTTGGAGGCCAGCCTGGTGGTAAATAAACACAAGGAAATGATTATGTGGACACAACAGGGCAGCTGCCCATATGACCCACAGCACCTGTGACAGCATGCTCACACCTGTGCAAGCCCACGCCAAGCAAAATCCTAGAATGGAAGTCCACCCTAGCTGAGGATCCGTTGGCATTTGGATAGTTGCTAGGAGACAGGGGGAGGGGGATGGGAGAGAGAGAGAGAGAGAGAGAGAGAGAGAGTCAGTTTTCTTTAAGAATTCAATACCTGATAGGTTGATCAGCCTCCAACTGAAAGATCCACACCCAAGAGCATTTGGCGAACACTAACCTTTATAAAATAAAAATGATGATAGCGGCATGAAGTTGAAGGCATGGGTAAGGTGAGGATGAACATGAAGGAGGGAGGTCTGAATATGATCAAAATACATTGTATGAAATTCTCGGTGTCAATAAAAGCATTATATGTACATAGTGATATATACATATTATGTATATATGGGCTGTAGAGACGGCTCAACAGTTCAGAACAATGGCTGCTTTTACAGAGTACCCAGGTTCAATTCTTAGCACCCACATGATGGCTATTAACCATCTATAATTCCAGTTCCAGGAGATCTGACACCCTCTGGTTTTTGCAGACACTGTATGACAAGGGTGTACTTTCATACATGCAGACATAACACTCATACACATACAAATAAATGTTGAAAGTTTTAAAATAAACATTATATGAAAACAACCAAAATTATGAATCCATTATATTTTTTTTTTCAGAAAGAGAGCTACAGAGCTGTTGTGATGAAACAAGGGCTCACAATTCTCACAGGGAGAATGAAACAAATCTTCTTGAGGATTGGTTGAGGGCTGTCCATCCAATAGACAATCCACTCTATAAGCTCTTACTGTTGGCCTAGAACTGGGCTAGCCCTGTGATCTAATGTAGATTGGCATACATTGCAGCAGAAAAGATGCCCAGCAGATAGAAGCATGTATTCTGAAGAAAGTGCAACATGAAGGACTGGCAAGAACCTCAGCAGATTGAAGCACAGCCCACGACCCAACAGTTAGGGTATCGCTGATGGAAGCAAAACAAAATGTCAATATTCTATGGTCTTTCATAGGAAAGACATTTTATCACAAATTATTGGACTAATATTGTTGCCTTGATATTTCAGAAATTATTTATTTCTTCTCCGAATTCAGTCTTCAGGACTGGAACAAAGAATGTAAAATACATTAGTGATTGAATTATGAGTCCAGATGAGGTAGTACTTCCTAAATCTAAGCAAACATAAGAAATTATTCCTAAGAACTAGTTACAGCAGTAGCTGATGTTCTTTAAAGGTTTTAGCAGACTACAAAAAATAGTCAATACTTCATTATTGAGAATCTTCAAAACATATGTAACTACACATCACAGTGGAGGGCAATCTATCCACATACAGAAGTTATAGTAGTGGCATTGTAATTTAGTCCTTAAACTGTTCTGAAAGTCTCTAAAGTAAAACTAGAAGGACAGAAAATTAACTGGTTTCTGATAGCGCTGAAAGGTAAATACATGCCCGGAAGTTCAATGATTGTCACGTGTTATCATTTCCCTTTGTTTTTCTCAAAGAAGTAGGGAAGATCTGTGGTTTCATTAAAATGTAAACTTCTAGCTTGAGTGATGGCTCTTCAGTTAAGAATACGGGCTGCTCTTGCAAAGGATCAGTACCCATGTGGTGGCTAACAACCCTTACTACACTTCCTGTGAATCCAAAGACCCCTTCTGACTTCAGTGGGCATTGCATGACACAGGTGCACTTGCATACATGAAGGCAATAAACTCATACACATAAAACAAAACAAAACAATATATATATATATATATATATATATATATTCCCAACAAAATAAATTCCATATTCAAACTATAGGGGTTTCAAATTATTGTAAGAGGGAATAGTTTTTTTATTCTTGTTATCAATGCTTATCATTTTTGCACAAATACTGTAAATTCTATCACTTTTCATAGAAGCTCATATCCTAGAAATTTCTGGGAGCAGTGGACTTAAAACAATTGCTCAAAATGTATCTTCTTCACATGTGAACATTGCAGATGAAGATGATCCTTGGTTAACTAAGTAGAGAACAATTTATCCAGCTTCCCATTATAAACTCAAATCCTGCAAGCTGTTCTAGAACATTTATAGTATCTTCCTAATTTACAGTCTAAAAGAATAAAAGCTGTGGGTTTAGCTTAGTGAATAGAGGGCCAGCCTAGAATACCAAAAGGTCTAAGTTTAATCCCCAGTATCCCCTAAATGGGGTGGTAGAGAGGCAGAGGTCTGTGTCCTAGACACTCAGAAGTGGATGTCAGGAAGAGAGGACCAGGACTCCAGGCACATGTTAGGTCTCAGGCAGCTCAAGGCTCACCTGGGCTACACTAAACCATATCTCAAAAGCAACAGACATAAAGTTATATCTAAAAGCAATGCACATGACTATGAAAAACATCAGGGGAACATCAAAATTGTAAAGAAAATAAAAATTCATAACACAAAGAAAATCTACCGATAAAAACTCCTAACTTTTTTATTAATTTTTACTGATTTTTCTAAAAATTTCACATAATATATTTTGATTGTATTTAGTTAGATCCCTTTGCATATATGATTCTCTCTCATTAACCCCCACCAAATTTCTGTGCTCAAATATGGTGCATGTGGAGTGAAGGCCTATACAGTCAGATTTGTATTCCCAAATGCTTTTTGGTATGGAGCCTATTCAACCTAAGAGTCACAACATTAAAAGAGACAGACTCTCCAGTTCCCAGGGCCATCAGTTCCCAGTAGTTCCTCAAGTAGGCTTAGGGTTTCTTACTCACTTCCTCACATCTATGCTGGGAATTTGTCTGCCTTGAGGTTATTTGGGACTTGCCCATGCTGTCCCACTGCTGTGGGTCCATATGTCAGGAAACTCTGTCTCCTTGTAGTCATCTACCTCCTCTGGTTCCTACATTCTTTCTGTCCCTCTTCTGCAATGCTCTGAACTTTGGGAGGCAGAAGTAATCTCATCTCTTTTTCACAAAAATAGTATCATAGACCTTAAAAAAAAGTTGTGTCCGAGGGTGCCTTTAGTTCCAGCATGTAGGAGGCAGAAACAAGCAGATCTCTGTGAATCCGAGGCCCACCTGGTACATTTAGTGAGTTCTAGGCTAACCAGGATAGATAGGGGAAGGGTCTCAAGAAAATGTATTTTGGTTCTTGTCCCCACACCAACAGAAGGTTTGGATAGGAATGACTTCTAGAAAATGAAGAGAATGTAGAGTAATAACTTTTAATTACCCTTAACAAACTCATTGAACCATGTACTCTTGTGAGTTGGCCACCTGACCTTGGAGTATCAATTTGTTACTCCTGACCTTGGAGTATCAATTTGTTACTCCTAACCTTGGAGTATCAGTTTGTTACTCCTCCCCAAGATAATGATGAATCTGGGTATTCTTGGGAATTAACATGTCAAAGTGCTAAAAGTGAATGCACTCATATTTGTGTCTTCCTTGAAAACAATGAAGATTGAAAAAAATAATACTTGACCTTGTGTATATGAGATATTTTAGACTTTAGGATGGAAGAGCAAGATTGTCTGATAAGATAAAGGTAGAACCAAATTGGTAACTCCCCCAAATTGAAGCTCGAGAAACAATGTTGGACAAAATTCTGCATGAAGCCTGTCTCCTGGGTATATAGTCCAGGGCACAGTTACACAGTTTCAAGAGACATCTTGAGAACAGGTGTCTCCAAGTTAAGGTCCATTCTTAAAAATTAAAGTTCAGAAGCAGCTTTTATTTCAGGTAAAATTGTAATGTGGCCTGGTAATGCTGCAAGGCCCAAAACCACAAGAAATTTTCTTGTTACCATCTGTAGTCTAGCAGATAAATCATCTATCTGAAGGCTAAATTCTGTGATTGCTAAGGTTCAAATATGAAATACAAACATGTAAAACAGGGAAAATATAAGATGGTACTTGGCCTTTGTAGTTCAGTGCATTGATGTTGATATGAGAATCATAAGCATGGAGAAGCATTTGTATTGGATCCCCATAACTCCAATACCACAGACTAAGAGGCATAAGCAACAGAAGTTATTTTTTACTGGATCTCAGCTGTGAAACTGAAAATCAAGGTGCTGAGGACCAAGTTTTTTCTGGAAGAAAGTCAGCCCTGTGTGTCTCGACAGCTTCTGTGTTTACCACAGCTCTGTACTCTCCTAGCCTGAAAAAAGAACACTCCACATTCATCTTCCATGTGAGGTTCTCCTGTGGGTATACCTGTCAAATTTCCCCTTTTCATAAGGACAGCAGCCCTGTTAAATAAGGGCCCATTCCACCCCAGTATGACTTCATCTTAACTTCATTAATCATATTTGAAAAGACTATCTCTAAATAAGATTATACCTTGAAGTATTGGGGGATAGCCCTTTGTGCTGGATAGCTTTAGTGTCAACTTGACACACCTGGGTTGAGGGAACCTCAACTGGGGAAGTGGCTCCATTGGATTGGCCTGTGGCCGCATCTGTGGAGTATTGTCTTCATGGTCGAGCAGTGTAGGAGGGCCCAGCCCACAATGAGTGGTGCCACCTGGGCAGGTTGTTGTGTACCATATAAGAAGGCAGGCTGGGCATGAGCCAGGGGAGCAAGCCAGTGAACAGCATTCCTCCATGGCCTGTGCTTCAGCTCCTGCCTCCAGGTTCCTGCCCTGAGTTCCTGCCTTGGGTTCCCTGAGTGATGAACTGTGACCAGGAGATGTAAGCTGAATAAACCCTTTCCTCCCCAAGTTGGTGTCGGTCAGAGTGTTTTGTCACAGCAATGGAAAACAAACTAGGACAGAAATTGGTACCAGAAGAGTGGGGTATTGCTGTGACAGACCTGACCTTGGTGTTTTGGGGAAAGATTGTGGAGGTGCTTAGAACTTTGGGCTGGGAAGATCATTGAATGGCTACAGATTGTTGCTGTGGAGCTTGGAGCAGTTTTGCTGAAGGATTTGTAGAAGATGAAGGCCTGGCTTGTGAAGTTTCTAGTTTCAAAGGGAAGCAGAGATCATCAGGACTCTTTAATCTGTGGGTTCTGGTCAGCTGGGGCTGAAGAATCATCTGTAAGTAACAAGAGACCAGAACCTGAAGTGAAATCTTTGTTGTACTGGGACAATTGATGCTGGTTAGCTGGGGCTGAAAAATCAGTTGTAAGTAACAAGAGACCAGCATCAGTGTGGTGAAATCTTCTGGGAAGAATTTCTTCAGGGTCAGCACACAGAAGCTGTGATCCAGAAGGGGCCTGAGCCTCCATCTCAAGCCAGAAGCAGGACTTGGTAGTGTGTAAGAGTCTCCTATATGGTTCTGGGGTTGAAATTTGAGGGGGTCACAGAGAGCAGCCATGGCTTGGCACTGTGAGAGGTCAAGAAAGACCATTAGTGGAAGCACACCTCAGTAGCAGTGAAGACCCCAGGATTGCAGGGGTCATGGAGAGAAGCTGAGGCTTTGCACCAGGAGAGGTCAGAAAAGACCATTGGTGAAGGTGCTGCCTCAGTTACAGTAGTGACCCCAGCTTTTTGGAGATGCCAGGACCATGGGACGACCACCAAGAGCAGCAGCAGGTGTGAAATGGAGTTGGCCTGGGCCTGTGAAATGAGATGTGTGTGCCACATATGGCAGAGTCGGAGAGGGGGAGCTGCCAAGACCCTTTGGAGCCCAGAAGATCGTGAGTGAATCCCAGTTGTCCAGCCTTGAGCTACTTTGCTGGACTTAGGTTTTGTTTGAGTGTGCCTGATTCTTCCCTTTGAAATAAGACAGTACTTGTTTTGGATTTTACAGCAGCCCACAGTTAAGAGACTTTTAATAGACTAAACTTTTAAGCATTTGGACATTTTGAGGACTGTGGGGCTTTTAAGATTGTACTGTCTTAGGTTGTGATTAATGTTAACATCATATTTTGGGGATAAGAACTGGAAAGGTGGTGGTTTAATAGTGATGTGTTTTGTGTGTCAAGTTGACAAGGGGTCAATTGTGCTGGATAGCTTTAGTGTCAACTTGACACACCTGGGTTGAGGGAGCCTCAACTGGGGAAGTGACTCCATTGGATTGGCCTGTGGCCACTTCTGTGGAGTATTGTCTTGACGGCCAAGCAGTGTAGGAGGGCCTGGCCCACAATGAGTGGTGCCACCCTGGGCAGGTTGTTGTGTACCATATAAGAAGGCAGTCTGGGCATGATCCAGGGGAACAAGCCAGTGAACAGCATTCCCCCATGGCCTGTGCTTCAGCTCCTGCCTCCAGGTTCCTGCCCTGAGTTCCTGCCTTGGGCTTCCTGAGTGAGAACTGTGAACCAGGAGATGTAAGCTGAATAAACCCTTTCCTCCCCAAGTTGGTGTTGGTCAGAGTGTTTTGTCACAGCAATAGAAGACAAACTAGAACACCCTTCAACCTATGAGTTTTGAGGAAAGAAACAATAATTCCATAATAGTTTCCAATAGAGGAGGAGGGAAGAATACATTTTTACTGAGGGTTTTCAAGATGACTGCAGCTGTCACTCCAGTCAGCTAACCATGCTTGCATGTTAGAAGTGAAATAATAACATTTACAGGTCATCCTGCAACTTGGGATTTATTGAAAGTTCAAATAATTAGTAAATAAAATTATTAGTAAAATAAATTATATGGGTAATCATTTTTCCAGTACACATTTTTATTCTACTCCAATTTTTGTTCATGTTTTCTCTTTGTGAAACTAAATATATTTAGCTATTATACAGTTTCTAATGCAAAAGCTATTCAGAATGGGCTCAGCATGCAAAGCTAAGTCTATATAATTATCTGAGTATATTCATCTGAATGCATTTTCAGTTTTCATATGATGATTTGTATTTTGACAAAATAATTTACGTTAAATTATATTTACTTACTTGGACAGGAGCCTAATAAAAAACATATTATACTATGAGCTATGTATTATTGCACAGATGGAAAATAGTAATTTTAAAAATGTCTTTAAGTTGTTTATTGACTTACCCTTTTATTCTTGTTGTTGCTGTTGTTGTTGTTAGGGATTATACACCCAGGACCTTGTATATGTTATTCAAGCATTTTAGCATTTAGCTACACAGCTACATACCTGGTCTACCTTTTTCTGTCCTTACTCATACACAAATACAAATAGGTACACACACACACACACACAGACACACACACACATACACTTACACATACACATATATGCACATCTTATACTAAGTTCATAATATATAATAAGCATTATCATGCATATAATTTTGCTTGTTTGCAATTATCTCTTTGGAATAACTTCCAAAGATAGTATTTCTATATCAAGCATAGTCTACTACTATTCCTGATATATATTGTAATGTTAATTTCAAAAAAGGCGACAATATCAAACATTTGCTACTAAATTAAGAAAATATACTATCACTAATAAGTCACATTTTTTCTGTACTTGGTTACATTATTTGATGAAGATGTTACCACATCTCTTTGAATTTATATGTCTTTTAAGACTAAGTGGCATGATAGTCACTAGGAATGCTGAATTGGGTATTCTATATATCCTCAATGGCTACAGCAGCATGACCAGCCAGCCACTTATGCTTAACTTCCTTCTGCTTAGATCTGGGTCTAAGTGGCAGAGCGCATGCTTAGCACATGGTAGGCTCTAGATTCAATCTTCAGCATCTTCTCCCAAGTTTTTCTCCATTTTTATATTCTAATTGTCTTCATTTTTCATTATACTATATTTTCTTATTCATGGGTCTTCTTTTTGCTATTTTATGAGCTTACTATTGGGATTTTCATAATTTTTCCATTTTGAAAGTCAAATTTCCCATTTCATTTAAGAATATGTAGGCTTAAACAGATAATAAGCTTAAACAGATAAGCATTTATAAGCTTAAACAGATAATCACCTCCTGAAAGACTTAGTAATTGGTTCTAGTATTTTTCAAATGTTCTTTGATATGATGATTGCACACAAAATGATGAAAAATGCAGAAGTTAATAACAAGATTCTCTTTTTAAAGTAATGCAATTAGTTCCCTTTGAAATTACTGTTAATAATTTAGCAATTTGTAAAGGAAAAATGAGTTCTGAACTTTGATTCCTGTAGCTCAAATTGGCCACAGATATAGGCATACATGGAAAGAGAGATTAACCATAGATTTAAACTTTGACATAAAGCATTTTAAAGAATAGGAATTTTCTGTTCCTCTCTCCTCTTTTAAAGAAGTCATGTCATTTGAAAAGGAGTACGTGCTGCATTAGTTTCCAGAAGGAAACTGACACTATACACATTCACTCACCCAGAGCTCTGGAGGTCACCCCTGGAACCAGTGTTCTAGGAGTAAAGTCAAATGGACAGGTGACAGCATGTCTGAGCCTTCTGCAGGACCCAATGCTGACTCGCCCCTTCCAGCTTCCAATGGTGCCAACTTCTTCAGATCTTGCCTGCCTCTTTCAGTCTCTCATTTGGGCTTATAGCTCCTCTGCTGCTGAGTGACTCGCCTGTTCCCTGTTGTAAGGATTCTGTACTTACATTGGACCCATCAACTCTCCATTTTAAGAACCTTCATCTATTTTTTTCTGTAAAAACTTTTTATCAACCAAGTAATAGTCACAGGCTCTGGGGGTTAAAATACATGGATATTTCAGAGGCTATTAATCACATATATATTTGTTTATGTGATGTATAATTAAAGTAAGTCTTTAGTGCCATAAAGATGTAAAGATTAAATCTCTAATGAAAGCAATATATATATATATATATATATTTCTGAAAGAATTAATCTACTATATTTTTAAGAACTTAGAGATAACTGAAAAAGAACATATAAACTGAATTACATTACTTCCTCATCACTTCCCAGAGCAACACCTGCATGCTTTCATTTGTATTTCTGTATTTTCATCCTTTGTCCCCTTGAAAAGAAGTTCTGGTACTTATAATATCATATGTGGTAGTGAAGTGCCAAAACGAACTCCATTTTCTCTAGTTGAGTCTTGCTTTACCCTGTGTTTTTGCCCAGCCATTCCCACTGTAGCCAGCCAGCCAGACAGCATGTCTCACACAAGCCATTTCAGAGAGTACATTGTTTCTACATTCTGGGAAACTTACAAGTATCCAGGTAGCAAGTCCAGATAGCACATCTCCCTCCAACTACACCTGCATCTCCATGGAGCCCATTGTTTCTACAATTCTGAGAAACTTGGTTTTTTTCATTATCAAATGTTTTTGTTAGCTGAAAGCCTCCTTGTTAACTGACCTGTCCCTGGTCTGGTGTAAATACAGTGAGCTGATATAACTATGTTTATTGGCTTTGTACATGGTATCATGTAATTGTGGTTTTAAGCTTTGTAAACCCTGTGGAGTATTCCTGCTAAACATGATCCCTGTGCTGGATACTGAGAGAAGAAAATCATTAAATCCCGGTCTCAGCTCTCAAACATTAACTTTTCTCTTGAAGGCAGAACTTACATTTTTACTCTGAATGTTCTCCCCTCAGGACCTAAGTTGTGTCTTTCCATTCAGCCCTCTGACAGGCAAGGCTGGAGTGGGGACAGTGTGCCACTTACTTGCTTCTCATTTTAGTTTTCAGACCCTGTCCTCATTCCTTCCCTGAACAGCCCATGACTGCCTGAGCTTGTTTGAATTCTGTATTTGTGCATAGATACCTCTTCCAATTCCTTCCACTCTCACCTCAGCTGTTTAAAGACGTGTCTTCTCTCTCTAAGCATGCCATTCAATACATCCTTCTGTAATTTTGTCTCTTATCCTCTTCTACCCCTTGCTTTCCTTCCGGCACACCCATTTCCCTGTCTTCAGCAATCCCCTAAACCTACTCAAATAATCCTCCTCCTCGGATCCAATCCCCTTTGGGATCACTTTCAATTTTGTTTCCTTTTTCTTTTTACCTAGGTAAGATCCCAGTCTTAATGATCACTCTCATTCAGTTCTCTTTTCTCTCTCAGCGTATTGCAGTACCAGTCTAGCTCCCCATTCACTCTGCACCAATCAGCAGGGCATGTTGCTGAAAGACACAGAATCTTTTTTCTTCTGCTGTCACTCTGCAGGGTAGCTGTGGGCTGGCTTCAAGCACCCTAGTCACCACCTGCTCCTGCTCCCCCTCTCCTCCAAGCCTTTCCAATCTTTCAAATTTCCAAGATCCCTCTTCTGCCATCTGTCTCAGTTAACATCATTCTATAAGAAAGCAAGCAACTAAATAAAAACAAACAAACCAAAGTTCTCAGCAAAAACTTCCAAATTTCCTTTTTGTCACCCGAGCCCACTAGTTTTTGTACCCGCAGACTGCATTCAGTGGACAGCTATGTGGCCATTTATCTAAAGACAGTTTCTTCATGAGTGCCCAGATACCCTCCACCTGCAATTGTCCTATCATTCTGGTCTCTCTCTCTCTCTCTAATGGATGATTTCCAGCAGCACATAAACTGCCCCTTCTCTTATCTTAAAGGGAGGGATAAACCTTCTTTTGACCTCACCTTCTGCACCCATGGCTGCTTATGTTCCTTTACTGCTAAAATGTCTCAAGGGGTTTGGATCTGGCTCGGGTGCCATAGTGAGGTCGTGTGCTGGGGGCTCAGGTTCCAGACTGCTAGGATCACTTGGAGCAGCCCGGCACTGCTCCAGGCAGGTAAAAACTTAGGACAGATTGACTCCCAGGGTGCTGGACAATTGATTTGCTTGTTTGTGGCAGAGGGGCTGGTGGCAGGTGGGCCTAGATCTGAGCCCTAAGCCCTTGCAGGGTGTGGCTGTCTTGCCGGGTCGCCCTTCCCACTTGTGGCCGGAAGCAGCCCTGGGTTTGGGTCTGGCTCAGGTGACATAGTGAGGTTGTGTGTTGGGGGCTCAGGTTCTGGACTGCTAAGATCACCCTGGAGCAGCCCGGCACTGCTCCAGCCAGGTAAAAACTTAGGACAGATTGACTCTCCGGAGTGCGGGATAAATGATTTGCTGGTTTGTGGCAGAGGGGCTGGTGGCTGGCGGGCCTAGATCTGAGCACTAAGCTCTTGCAGGATGTGGCCCTACCCACTTGCAGCTGGAAGCAACCCTGAGTTTGGGTCTGACTGGGGTGCCATAGTGAGGTCGTGTGTTGGGGGCTCAGGTTCTGGACCTGCTAGGATCACCTGGAGCAGCCCGGTGCTGCTACAAACAGGTACCAGGGTGCAGGCTAAGGCAGGCACCCCCCCCCCAACAACTGGAATTGAGGAGAGAGTATCCAGTGGATATTTTTAGGAAAACCCTCAGAACAGGAAAGGAAAAGTGAATTAGACTCCCAATATCCAATATATAAACAAAAGTGAAAGCCTGAAACCTAGACAAGTCAACACTCCATAAACAAGGATGGGGGGGAAAAAAGCATCAGAAGGAGGCAAGCAAAATAAATCAAGCCTTCAGCCTTCAACACACTGAAAAGGCATTTGTGATTTGAATCACAAAAGGGAAACTCACATGCCAGGGACACAACAAAGGGACAACATGGGAAAGGTGCAGGATAATTCCACACCAAGCTCTACCAACCCTGTAGGAGATAGTTACAATGGGATCCCCCTGGAGGTGACCCCAGATAAAGACCTTAGAGGAATAATTGCAGACCTATGAAGAGAAATTAAAGAAAGTAAAGAAGAATTCAGAGAACTAAAGAGAGAGAATGAAAAATCAAAAAGTACCTAGAGGGATACAATGACAAACTTCAAAAAGAACTAAAGGAAGGGATTGACGAATGCCAGAAAGAACTAGAGAGAGAAAAAAACAAACACCTTAAGGAAGTAGAAACACTGAAAAAGGAAGCCAACCAACAAAGTTAGGAGCACCAAGAAGAGATTGAGCAACTCTAAAAAGGAAATCAATATATTAAAGAAATCACAGGATGAAATGAAAAAGGAAATAGAACACTCATCCAATCAAGAAGAAAGGAAAGGAAAAAGCCTCAGAAATAGAATGGAGGAAGCAGAACAAAGAATATCAGATCTGGAAGATAACACAGAGTAACTAAAAAACTCAAATAATGATTATGAAAAAATTTAAAATATACAAAAGTGGAACAACCAGGAAATATGGGACACTATGAAAAGATCAAACCTCCACATCATAGGAATAGAGGAAGGAGAAGAAGCTCAAGAGAATAGTATTGATCAGATCTTCAACAGAATAATAGATGAAAATTTCCCCAAACTAAAATTAGACAAACCCATTCAAATACAAGAAGCACATAGGACTCTAAATATCAAGATCAGAAAAGAAACTCCCCATGCCATATCAAAGTTAAAATGCTAGATGCCTAAAACAAAGATAAAATTCTGAAGACCACCAAAGAAATACATACAAAGGGAAAC
>VZQC01007823.1:757410-844629 GCA_009823505.1 Rhizomys pruinosus | reverse complement strand
TTGGCTATTAGCTCTCTCCTTGGAGGAATAACTCACAGCAGATGCCACAAGCTTATGTCCTCTAGTTGTTAGGAGATGTTATAAGCCACAATAAGAACTTGTCACCCTTTATAGAGAAACCACAGTTTGTGGACTAGCATACCATCCAAGCATCTGTGTCTATGCTCACAGTTTAGCTTGCCATAATAATTAGTACTGCTTAAATGCCTGTACATCCAATTGCTTGTTCTTTGTTAGTATGACTAAAAAGGTATCACTGGATAAGCTGTCAACCCATGAAGGGAAACAACCTGAACAGACTAGAGTCCAAAATGACATCTCTAAAGAAAGTAGACTGTTTTGCTTCTCACCCACTTGTGCCCCTTTCCCAAAGCCTAGGGAACAAACTGAAGAAGAGGAGGCATGGTAGAATGTAAGGGCTGAGGAGAGATAGGGGTGAATCATGAGACTACAGCAATATAGACTGGACTCCTAATTGATCAACATGCCTGTACATACAAGCATCTCCAACTGGACTATGGGAACCTTGGGTTGTTCAAAATTTGGACACAGATACTTGCAAATTGGTTTTACATGAATGTTACTTACATTCATTGCTTATGCTTAATAATTTGGCTCACTTCAAAAAATGCTCCAGTTACCTAATTGTACAGCAAACTGAGTAACATCAATGTTATCTGAAAACAACTGTGTTATTATATTGTAGAATCCCTTAAAAAATAAACAAATAAAAGAGGAAAAAAAATAAAATAAAATGTCTCAAATAATCATTTATATTGGATCACCCCCAATTCTCTTCCTAATTTTTTTTTCATTTTTCAATTCAAAGTAATTTAATTTTTTAAATAATTTGGAACTATTTATGCAAAGTTCAAAAGCACATTGAATATGTGCTGAGGAGCAATCAGAATTGCAAAAGTAATTCCTGAACTATGAAAACACCTTGATTGCTCTAGAGGGAGATGAACACAATTCCCCATAAGGGGTTTCAAAACTGCAATACCAATTGGCTTGAGAGGGATGGATGCTCTCTTATATAAACAAATAACCTCTTTGGTCTGTTTGTTTAGTGTTGTCTAATAGTGGCATTACTCATCAGAGTTCTCAGCTTCCACTCAGATGAAAAGTCTAATCTGGGGACACACTTTCATAATGTTACAGTAAAGATTAGCAACTAATACTGTTGAAGTCTAACTCTTGGGATAGAGTAAAATTCTTTCCATTTTAAACTGGGTTCTAGATTTGTATTCAAATAAAGTAAGCTTTTTATGGAAAAGAAATTACAGAACCTGTTTCTTGGCCCTGGGTTGTATGCTTTTAATTCAAAATGTTAAAAGGGCTATGTGTGGGAACATGTCCTGCGATGCTTGATGTTGTTTCAAGGTAAATAAAGGGTGAAATCTAAAACCCTTCAGCCCTGCCAACAATTCCCAGTGACAGCAGGATTGGAAGTTTTGAAGAAAGTAGAGCTCACAGCACCAGGGTGAGGGATAAAGTGTTTGCACAGTTTTGCTTGAATGCTGACAGCTACTCTCATTTAATCCTCACAAAACATTAGCTTGAAACAGTAGTTTGAAGAGAGATGGCGTTTCTAAATAGTCAGTTCAACTATAAACAAGTGAGATTCTAGTCACTGCACTTCTCTCTACTCTCTTCCCTTAATGCTAAGTCTGGCACTGATGATTTGATGGAAAGAAAAATCCCTAAAGAAGTGGGTTCATGTAAACAGGGAGCTAAATGCTAGATATAGGATATCAAAATTAGATAATCTTTTGTCCTTATATTTTTCAAACAAAAAAAATCAACTTGGAAATGGAACATATGATCTTCACTATTTGTATACCAAAACATTGAATATATTGCTTTGGATTATTTAGTGTTTTGAAATTATAGTTCTGTTCTTGGGTGGCCAATTCAAGGTGAAAGAAATTGTAGAAATACAACTGAATATTGCCTCTTTCTACATCATGAGTGTAGGAAAGCCAATCCGGGCTTTGTATAAAAACTTTAAAACCAAAGAAATGGAGAGACAAGAAAGGCTGAGGAGATAGCTCAGTTGGTAACTTGCCACAGATTAAAAAAAAGAGAGAGAGAGAGAGAGAAAAGCCAAATGCACACTATGAGAATGTGTAATCCCAGTGCCCTTACAGGGACATGGGAAGCAGAAACAGGAGAATTCTGGGAAAGTGGTTGGACAACTGTCCTGGTGTATGCAGTGGGAAAATAACAGAGACCTTGTCTCAACAAGGCAGAAACAAGGGACCAACAGCAGAGGCTGTCCTCGGACTTTTGCTTGTGAGCAATGGCAAGTGGAACTGAAATGGATTATCAATGAGGAAATCTAAACATCAGCATGGTTTCTAGCTTGGGTGACTGCATAGATGGTAGACTAACCAAGGGTTGGCTGCCTGCTACACATAGAAGCTGACACAAGGACACTCTCTTTGTAGAGGTTCCAGTAGCTACTTTCTCCAATTTCTGTCTGCCGTCTCATGGGCCAGCAACAGGTATATTATTGCACTGCTCCAATCCATAAAAACCATTTCTGTGGCCAGTCATAGTGGTGCACACCTTTAATCCTAGCAGAGGCAGGCGGATCTCTGTGAGTTCAAGGCCAGCCTGGTCTACAGAGCGAGTTCCAGGCCAGCTGGGGCTATAGGGAGACCCTGTCTCAAGACCAAAAAAAGAAGGGGAGGTTTCTATGAAGTCACCAGTAAACTCCTCAGCAAGTAGGCTAAGCTCCTTGCTGGAGTGCAACAAGTTTATTAAGCTTCCCACTCTACATTTCCTTTGGAATTTTCAATAGATACTGAAACATACCCAATAACCAGAGTCTGGTGTTTTCCCCAAGTTTCTACCTCTTGCATTCTTCCTTATCTCAACTAATTACAATGCAACATTTCCAGTTGCTCGGGCCAATTGTGGGGCAGTCAGGTTTGGCTTTTCTTTCTCCACCTCATACACAATCAGTAAATCCTATTGTTTCCACAATGAATATATATATCCAGTTCTGACAGTTTCTACCAACTTCTGCTGCTACTCTGATGGCTCAGCAGATATCCTGATGTACTGAGATTAGTACTACTACTACTACTACTACTACTAAAAATCTATCTCTGCTTCCTACCTGAAGTCCATTTAATCTGTATTCAGCCTACAATTGTCTGGTTGTCCTTATTGTATACTAAGCAAATCATGTTGTTCGACTCAAAATCCATTAATTACTTCCCATCATATACATATCAATTCCAAAGCTCTTACTCTGACCTACACCTCAGGGTGAACCAGCTTTCATACCTTCTTTCTTTC
Organism: Rhizomys pruinosus; assembly: GCA_009823505.1. Lineage (NCBI taxonomy): Eukaryota > Metazoa > Chordata > Mammalia > Rodentia > Spalacidae > Rhizomys > Rhizomys pruinosus. Next base: position 841,320 of record VZQC01007823.1, on the reverse strand, counting down.
TCCTGGCATTCTGACACTCATCTAGTTACACACACCTAGCTTCAGGTTTATCTGGACATGTTCACTCCCTTTAATGCTGTTCTCCATCCATCACTGCTTCTAATACCTTTCCATCAGATGTCCAAATAACTCACTTCCTTTACTTTTATAATAAATCATCATTTTTTTTCAGTGACAAGCCTCATGGTAATCTTGTATAAATTTCAAACTGTTACTATTACTACCTGTGTTGTTTGGTTGTTCCCCATTCCCTTTCTGCTACATTCCAGTGTAAAATTCAGGACGATGGGACTAGCTGATAGTCATGGGAAGAAATGGAAAATTAACACAGAAGGTCAACGAAGGTGGGCAGGGAGAAAGGACTTACTAGTATGCCTCATTATCGTGACTATATGCAGAAAACGGGGAAAAACTATCAAAGGACTTTAAAGTTAATGTTTTATGATGGAAACAAACTGGAACAGCATGCTGCAGCTAGAACAAAACTGGCAGTGGGATGATAGGGTTCAGGCAAACTGAGTGTGGGGAACAAGATAGGAAATGATTGCTAAATAAAATGAGGGTGTGTAGAAGGCAAAAAGAAGAGAGAGGAGAGCTGAACAGAGGGATATGCTCTTGGCAGAATTGCATAAACACTCAATAAGTCCAAAGCGTAATTGTGTAATCTAGAAATGAGAAAAAATAAAATCACCCAGAATGACTTTAAAGCAGTTTAAAGTAGTATAACATTTCCTACTCCAGCAATAGCCTGATGAGCTTTCAGAAGACAAAAACATCCATATGGAGAAAAAAATTTTAATTTGGCTGTAAATGTATCAATATGAGAAGAGTTATACTGAACCAAACAATAATATATGCCCAGAGTTTAAAGATTTGTATGGCAGTGTAGGTAGAAAGAGACCACCTGCACCTCTGGCAACATTGTGCTAAACTGGCTGCCTTTCATTTACACCAAAACCTGCCCCTAGTTGAAATTTGCTCATATCAACAAATTGTGTGAGACAAACCCCTGAGATAAAATTTATGATAACAAGAGCTCATGCTATTTACAAAGCATGAGTCAGGGGTCTGAAAGTGGGCCCTGAGAGATGACATCACTCTGCTTACATAAACGAAGTGCTGTGAACAAATAAATGGATTTTCCTTCACTATCACAGGAGGGTCCTTGGTCCATACATTTCTGGCTTGGGGATTATAGTGAATGCTACCAGGTACGGGCTGAAAAGAGGTCTTATTGTCAGACCATGAGCCTGGGACTTGTGTATCAATAGTCAGCTGGTTTAGGCTGGACAGAGGCTTGCAGTTTAGCCAGCAGCCTGTGAATCCTGTCTGGGGGTGTTCAAGTCCCCAGCAGGAAGAATCTATATGGTCACAGCAGGGTGATGGCTAACGCCCAAGGGTCTGAGTTAGGCAGCTGACACATGGCGTTATTTGTGTCAGTTCCCACGAGGGAGCCACTGTCAGATCCCTCTTCCCTTCCCCCTCTTCTGATCCCTTAGATCCTGCAAGCGGGTGATAACCACATGGCATTAAAAGGGGACAGTATTAAATGTCACATTTGCTTTCGAACCACAACTGCAAATGAACAGAGAAAACTAAGAAATTAATTTGGGGCTGGAGAGATGGCCTACATCTTAAGAGCACTTATTGCTCTTGCAAACCACACAGATTCAGTTCCCAGCACCCACGTGGTGGCTCACAACCTGTTACTTCCTCCAAGTTCTCCTTGAGCAGGCCGCTAGTTTCTCAGCACACCAGGTGCACACCAAGGCAAGCGGAGATGGGAAGGGTGAGGGAAAGGTTCTGGGATGAGCCCATATTGGATCAAAGAAAGGAATGACCGGGGAGCAATTCCAAGAGAGGGAACGACGCCTATATTTGCAGGACTTTGGGGTCTTATATACCACCATGTGGTAGGCTTCTAGGGCGAGAGCAGGGGTGAGAAGGTACAGGAGAAATTCCATCTTTCTACAGAAGGTGCAAGCCAGCAGGGGCTCCACCTGGTTCAAACCAAGATGTGCTCTTAGACAAGGCAGGAATGTGATGGTGTGAGGGCTTTTTGCTCTAATCTTCAAAGCAGACCTGCAGGGCTGGTCTATCAATTTGGCAATAGGGGTGGGGTGGGGGGTGTTGGTTCCTGCCAAGATCTGCATGCCATTAACAAAACTATGCATATATGGGGATCCCTGCAAAGAGGTCTCTCTCTGGCCTCTGCTATAGCCAACAATAACCCCCTACTAGCAATTGATTTTAAGGATTGCTTCTTCTCAATTCCCCCTCCACCCCCTCCACCCCGAAGACTGTAAGCACTTTGCTTTCTCCGTCCCTACCATTAATAACTCGGACCAGCAGCCCATTATGAGTGGACTATCCTGCCACAAGGGATGGCTAACAGCCTGACAATCTGCCAGGAGTCTGTTTCAGCTGCCCTTAAACCTCACATAGAGCAAGTCCTTCACATCTTCCATTACATAGATGATATACTGGCCTGGGACAAATCTTCAACCAACCCAGCAGTTTTAAGGGACCAGCTACCATCTCTAGAAGCCTTTGGGTTTAACATAGCCCTGTCGAAAGTTCAATTGATTCTTCCCATTTGTTTCCTGGGCACCAAAATTTCCCTCAGGGAAGTAAGGTCGCTTAAACCTGTACGCCACCCATTCTTGCCCCAGAAGCCCACCAAATGGTATATAAGACCCCAGATTCCTGCAAATATACCAAAATAATTTGTATATAAGACCCCAGATTCCTGCAAATATACCAATATAATTTGTATATAAGACCCCAGATTCTTGCAAATAAACGAGTTGTTCCCTCTCTTGGAATTGCTTCTAGGTCATTCCTTTCTTTGATCCATCTCAGGCTCATCCCAGAACCTTTCCCTCCCCCTCCCTTGCCTTGGTATGGGATAGGCCAAATGCTCTGAGAAACTAGCAGCCTGCTCTTGGAGTAACTCGGAGGAAGCAACAACAACCATTTGTAACTCCAGTTCCAGAGGATCTGGCACCCTTTTGTTGAGCTCTCCAGGCACAGACATACATGTGGTATGTGTAGATATGTGAATGCAAAACACTTATACACATAAAATAAAATAAAATAAATCTTTGAAAAAATAAATTCAAAATCTGTAGTAAAGAAAAATAATTTGGAATACTCTGTGCTCATTCTCCAACATCTAACTGAATAGATCTATAAAACTAGAGAACGTGGGGGAAAATTCTAGTAGAAAACCGTGTGCAAGCAAAGAGTGTTATTAAAGGAGCACACCTGAAGGAATGGAAAAACATAATAATAGATCAGTGCTGAGGAAATGTAGCTTGATCCAGGCATCCAGATGAAATATGTGAAGAAGCCAAGCCCTAAGCAGTACACTGGTATTTTCTTTCACAAAATTCTGCCAATAATGACCACTTACTCAAAACAGGTATTTTGTATCTGATTCTAAACATCTCCTAGAATTCTGTCAGTAGAGCTGACTCCTAGGATGGTTAAGTGCCTTGAAATCACAAAGCTGACAACTGGAGGACCAAGGTTAGGACTTGGTAGTCACGACTTACTACTGCATTGTACCTCAAAGGAATATTTCTGGATGAGTTTGATAGCACAGCCTAATCAAGACATTGACACAGAGAAGAAGCCAAGGTTTCAAGAATGGAGCTAAGACAGCTCTCAAGAAATTTTCACTTAAAGAACCTTGAAATTTCCTTTTTTTAATTTTTTATTTATTTATTTATTTTTATGTGTATGAATGTACTGTCTGCATGTAGGTTTGTGCACCCGTGTCGTGCAAGCTGCGGAGGTCAGAAGATGGTGTCGAATTTCCCTGGAACTGGAGTTCTCCTGGAATTGGAGTTACAGACGGTTCTCAGCTGCCATGTGGGTGCTGGGGATTGAACCCGGGTCCTCTGCAAGGGCAGTCAGTGCTCTTAATCGCTAGACCATCTTTCCAGCCCCCTGTTTAAATTTTATCATTTATTGACTCCTTCTATTAAAACTCATGACCATATGGAAATAGATCAAACAAGCTCCAGGGACCCTGTTCCTATGATCCTACAGCAGTGGTGTCAGCATGCATAAGACCTATGCTAATTTAAGCAGACAAAACCCAGCATAGAACTGTGGAAATGGGCAGCAGTTCCTAATTTTAGCAGAACTATTGGCAGCTGATTACTGCTAGGTGAGGAAGAGCTGATCTTCTTAAAGGAAGGGACTTGGATGGGCTGACTAGCCCTCAGTGGATGAACTTGCACTGAGGAACGTCTAAGGATGCTAACTTCCTGCAATAGGCCTTAACACAAATGACAGATTGTATGAATTCCAGCGGGGGTGCTGTGGAAGGGTGCCCTGGGGAAGGGGTATAAAAAGGATTAAGATTGATTGAGATGTTCTGCATGAAATACACAAAAATTCAATTAAAAAATGAAAAATATTTCAGTGGCTGGAAAGAGAAAAGAAATTTGCTTTCCTTATATATTTTCCAAACTTAATTTATCCTTCACTTTAATTTTAAAACTTGCTCCAATCACAGCCAAATAACAAAACTCCATCATCCATAGAAACCCGTGATAATCCATTCCAGTTACCCAATGAAAAAGGAAAATAGGTTTTAGTGGCAACCTTTTCCCATTTTTACAAACACAATATATCTCTCATGTGCAGTTGATAAATAACACTTTTAAACACTTTCAAAAGGTATAAAAATGTAATGGGATAGGACTTTTTGACCTACATTTTTTCCCTCAAATATGAATCATTTCCATTTTATAATTTCACTTAAATATGTGCAAATGTTTCCACAGAATTCTAGAACTGGGCTGGGTGTGGTGGCGCATGCCTTTAATCCTGGCACTCGGGAGACAGAGGCTGGTGGATCTCTGGGAGTTCAAGGCCAGCCTGGTCTACTTAGAAAGTTCCAGGCCAGCTGGGGCTACAGGAAGATGCTCAAAAAAAAAAAGGGACAAAGGGGAAAAAAAAGAACTGGAGAGCTATCATCACTTGAATCCAAGCTACTGTCCTTCCTTAAGTGTTAAGGTTCTGGAAACCAGTGCAATAGAAGCCATGGGGTGATTTGTCGTAGATGGGTTACCTGGATGATGGAAGAGGTAAAATCCCCAAAAGGAGCCCAGTAGGGCAATTGAGTGATGAGAAACATAAAGAAGACCCTCAGTCCTTGGTAGATGTAGTTGCCAAAGCCTTGGAGCCAATGCTGCCCTGTAGATGCTGCACCTTAACAGAGCACATGACAGGAATTCACACATCTAGAAGGTACTTCTGACAGAAGCCAGAGTTAAGTTTAACATAAGGTAGGTAGGCTGGGTAAAAGTGAATGCATAGCAAGCAAAACGAGAATCCTCAAAAATGTTCAAATCCTAAATGCTGAACCTCTATGTACATCGCTTGGCAAACCAAGAGAGAATTTGTAGATTTGGCTCCATGAATGGTTTGGTCATGAGAAAACCTGAATTACAATCATGTGCCACATAGCAAAATTTTGCATGATGGATCACATATATGATGTGAAGCCTATAAAATTATAATAAAATCTAAAAATGTAATAGGCTATATTAACCAGGCTTGCTTAAGTATGCTCCATTACGTTCACACAATGAGGAAAGTTCTGGATGATGCTTTCATAGCACTTACCTTCATAATTGACTGACACGTATGTACTTGAATGGGCTCAGTAGAGTCACAAAGATCTTTACAAGTGAAAGAGTCAGAGAAGGAGATTGGAGGACAAAGGCAACAGTCATAGAGCAAGACCTGAAGATACTACATGTCTAACTCAGAACAAGGCAGACAGGGCTGGAAGCTGAATTATACAAGAACATAGAGAGGTTTCCCTAGAGCCTCCACAGGAACAGAGCCTAGCATATCTTATATAATTTCCAACTCTGGCTACCAGAAATGTTATATATCTAATTCCTTATGTTAGCTAACTAAATTTGTGCTAAATTTTTACAGAAGTCATTGCAAGGTGACACAGGATAAAATCTTGATTCCTCATCAGCTCCTCTCCTCCAATCTTGTACTAGTGGTTTTAAACTGTTCCAATGAAATTCTTTGTTTTGTACAACAAATATAAGCTAATAAAACACAAAACGCCAAAATAATGGGGTATTTGTTTCTATAACCTAGATCCATGTAAGTATCTTCCTATCACCGAGAAGCAAGAGAAGTGTGAAATCCCTTAAAAAGCATCATAGTAATGAGCAAAATCAAGACACAGTGACTCTGATGATGTCCAAAGACACAAATAAAAGGTGGTTATGTTGTTAGTGCTTCTGGGAATCGTTTGTGGGAAGACAAAAAGAACATGTGGAAAATACAGAAGGAACTGGACTCTATAACCACTCAGCCACTATGAACTGAACTCCGTTGCTTTTATACTCTAGAATGGAGCTATAAAGGGCTTGTCATATCAGAGGTACCCATTACTATTTTCCACATCAGAGGGAGCAGTCTTACTAGATCAGGATGAAAGTGATCAAGACTATATCATGTCACCTCAGTGTGCACTTGAGAGTGGATACAGAAGATAGAGCAGAAATTCGACAGCATAATTACTCTAAATATAGTGGAATAAATAAGTCAGGACCCAAGATACTTGCCTATCAACTCAGCAAAGAACAATAAAATAAAACAAAAAAAGTAATTATGATTTTTAAAAAAGAAAAGATGCTTTTATTCTGTCTAACATTTCAAAGAGCTAAGGTCATGGTCACTAAAATGTTAAGGATTAATTATATATCAAAAACATTCCAAATTAATAATATTCAAAATCTTTGAACTAAGATCATAATAGATAATGATCAGAAATTCACAACTTAGATATGTGTTATTTAAAATGCATTCTTGGTCACAAATGGACTTGTAATGACCACTACAGCCTCCAAAGAACACCTGTTTGGGGATTTCACTTAACATTTGTATCATTCTTATATTTGCTTGTAGTTAACTGTCACTCTCCCTAAGAGAATGCAAGACCTTTGCATTATGAACCTGTTTTCTTATTTGGGTGACACCAAACATTAGTGCTTGAACATAATAAAACCACAGATTTAATTTATATTGACCAAAGGGTAATCTTTATATTTTCAATAATCAGGGTCAGTAAGTAATAGTTGTCATTGTAAAGATTATTACATTTTATTTAATAAATATTAATAGAATATTATCCGTGTTCAAGTTTCTGAATTTTTTCTTATGGAGGACACAAAATAAATAGAGAAAAAGATACTGTCTTCCTTTCAGCTAACAGTTGGCTAAAAAAATGAAATTGGAGCTGGGCATGGTAACTCACTCTTGTGATCCTAGCACTTGGTAGGTAGAGGCAGGAAGATCAGGAATTTGAGAACAGCCTATGGTATAGAGTGATAACTTCTTTTAAAATTTTTTAAAAGCAAAAATGAAACAATACAAATTAAATCACATTTCAATATGAGATTTGTACCACTGGAAAAATATCAAGCAATCAGTAGAATTACAGAAGGGATTGGTAATAGGGGAATCTGAATACCAGACAGTCAACAGTAGGCTGTGCTAATCTTTGGAATAGGCAGCCCCTGCCTTTTACAGAAAAGGAGTCTTTGCAGATATGATTAAGGTTGTTGATTCGGGGAGTATGGTATTATAATGTTTAATACTGATTGACAACTTGACAGAATCCGCATGGTATATTAGCAACATTTCTGTTACTGTGATAAAATACAATGGCCCAAAGCAAAGTATGGAAGAAAGAACATATTTTGGCTTTCTTCCCGAGGGGAAGTTACTTCATAATGGTCAGGAAGGCAGACAGCCGGAGCAGGAAGATGGCTGTTCACATCTTCGACCATGAGCAGAAAGCACTGAGGGTGTGGAACTGGGAGTAGGGCGAAGCTATAAACCTTTCCTTCCCAATGGCACACTTCTCCAGCAAGGTTGCACTAAACCATGCCACCAACTGGGATCCAAATGTTCAAATACTTGAGCCTCTGGGGGACATCCCTACTCAAGCCACCACACATGGACATGTCTCCTAGGGATTATCAAGATTAGGTTAACTGGGGTAAAACGGCCTTCCATAAATGTAGGTGGTACCACCATTCCACAGTTTCTGTTGTTAGTGATGACGTGTTATCAGCCACAGGAAACCTTTCCTGTAGGCAATGAGGAGACAGTGAGCACTCCACAAGAGAGGCACCTTGAAAGAGTGATGTGGTCTCTTCACATGGAAATGGGGGTTGGAGAGAGAGCCTGAAGGACCAAGGGCAGTGGACTGTGTGTCGGGCAGTTGTTTCTATGAATAAACTGAGCTCAGGGACCCCTCCTGTGCATTATCACTGTAAATTCCAGGAAATGGTGTTGATAGAGGTGTGGAAGACAAGGACAAGACAAGCGTTAGTGAAGGACAGCTGCCATGCTGTACGTCTCACATTTAGTGGCAGATGTTCCCTGTGCTGGTGATATTTAGGACATGCCAACCTCCAATTATAGCATCTTGACATTGAATGTTTTAAGCTGACTGAATTCAGGTTCTTATTTTTTTAAATTAAGAGTTAGTGATGAAGGCTTTATGATGCATGAAACTTTCATTAAATAAATTCATATACTTTTCTATTGTTATTTTGCTTTTTGATAGGTTCCTTAGCCATAAACTTAGAGTAGGATAAGAACTGACATTTTAGGAATCCATACAGGCCACTCTAAACACACTATTGATTTTTAAAATATTCTGTTGTTTGGGTTGTTAGTGTCCTTCAGGGTTTACATGGTAAAGCTTGGTCCTCAAAATGGCACGGTCAGGAAATGGTGGAAGTTGAAAGAAGTGGAGGTTAGTGCACATGAGACCCAGTGATCTGGTTCAAAGTGGAGTCTCTCTCTCTCTCTCTCTCTCTCTCTCTCTCTCTCTCTCTCCTCTCTTTCACAAGACAAAGTAAGCAGATTTGCTCTGTAGTGCTCCCTCAGTCACGCTGCTGCCTCATCCCAGGCCATAGAACACCAAGGCCAATCATTTACAGCCTAGAGAGCCCTGGAAACCACTAGCAAAAATAACTCTTTTTATAACTTTATTATCTCAATGTTTCATATAGAAACAAAAATCTGACTAACAGGTACAACATCGCAACATCCTTAGTATTGTCATTACTAGCAGATAAGGAAACCATAGAGCGTAGAGGCATATAGATATAAAAACAAGCTTGGCCAAAGCAACCCAGCTAACAATGAGGAACCTGTGGGCTTTTTACTATACTGTGTGCACACTCTGCTCTGGCCCAGTAGCTTAGTTTGGAGTTGCCATAAGGATTAGGGTAAAACAGATCTTTTCTCTTTAAGGATACACTGTCATGAATATTAGTCTATGTTCACTTTAGTATTTCCACTTTCTATGAGAACCTGGGCCAGATGGAGAATTAATTGTTTTTTTCTTCCTGTTTTTTGTGATAAGGTTGAGGATTAGATAGATACAAGTCATTTATAATATATTTATAACTGAAGAACTATTCTATATCAAATATGGTTAACTACTTGGAGAAAAATTCTCTTCAAGGTCAATTTAAGCTTATTTTCCCTTAAGAGTTTTCTAGTCAAGGTTTTTCCAGGCAAAATTTTTGTAAACTTTGAAGGAGAAATTACCAGTTTTAAAAGAGCATCTGCTCCAGTGACAGTGCTTTTAGATAGGCAGTTACCTTTGACAAACTCTAATTCAGAAAAACTGATACTCTAAGGAGACCCAGAACTTGCAAGCTTTCCTCTTATCTAACTTTGAGCATAATTCTTCTCACTCTTTTCCCAACAATTTTTAAGTTTGAATTGTGACTAATGACAATGACTGTCACAAACTTATTTTCTACGCTATTCGTGTGATGTCTTGAGTATGAAAACATATTAAGTAGAATTTCATATTAACCTCATAGAACACTTTGGCCTTACAGCGACTGTGTTGGCTCAGAATCCAGCTTTTAGCTTTTCAGATAAAGAAACATTTTCACTAAACAGAGGTGAAAAGGTGAAGGAAAATTGGCATGCCTTATCCGAATAAATGCTAACAAACCTTTGCTATCTGATACTATGAATTATGAAATTTAAGTATATACAGCTTAAGAAATGGAAATATATTTTGTCTAATCTGAAATTTTGCAAGGTTTGGGGGATATTTGTCCGTTTAGAACAGCTATGTGGTCTACAGCTGGAGCTCAGTGTTAGAATGTTTGTCTGTCTTGACTAAAGACCCATGTTCTGTCTCCAATGCTGGGAAGGAAGGAAGGAAGGAAGGAAGGAAGGAAGGAAGGAAGGAAGGAAGGAAGGAAGGAAGGAAGGAAGGAAGGAAGGAAGGGAATGAGCAGGGAAGGAAGGAGAAAAGGAAGGGCGAAGGGGAAAAGGAAGAAAGGAGAGAGAGAAGAAGAAGGAAGGAAAAAAGGAAGGAAGGAAGGAAGGAAGGAAGGGAGGGAAGGAGGGAGGGAGGGAGGGAGGGAGGGAGGGGGAAGGAGGAGGGGGAGGGGAAGGAGAAGGAAGAAGAGGAAGGGAAGGATTGATTGATTTGCCTGTGTGTTTACATCAAGACTTTAAACTCATCTCTGCCCCTCCAGCCTAGCAGCCCACGCACAGCACTGGGCTTGATTCTTATCTTCCACATCAGCAAATCGGAACAGTAGATACATTTTATAAAGATTAATTTATGCCTAATTGATTTAACACTGAAATTGTCACAGAGGTGCTCAGGAACTACTCAATTTTTTATCAGCTGCAATTATTTGTTACTTTGGGGAGATTTGTCCCCAGACATACATACCTATATACCTATTTGCCTAACTATTTATAAATACACTATAAACATACAAAATACTTTGTGTTCAAAGCCTATGTGTGAATAGACTTTCACAGAAATCAGCTGGTACATAATACTCAATTTGGCAGATAGCTCCAAGTACATGAAATAGCCATATTCCAGCCTGTTCCCACAAAGTGGGAGTCAGGAGGATTTGCACGGACACAATTAACAGTTTGTGTCACCATCCATCAGGATCAACACACAACCAGAGGCTGCTGGCAAAGAAAGCAACATGAAAATGTCACCTAGTGGCAAAGACATGTCAGTCTTCATTATTCTTAAAACAGCTAGATAGACTCTCACTCTGATAATAAAGTAATACTTTTTCCAGTTTAAATTTAGCTCCATGCTTCTTTTAATTATGAAGGTTTGCACTCTGACAGTTTTAAATATGATAAAATAATTTTGCATCATAGGCAATAGACTCAACAAGAAAGCCAAGTGTAAATTTTTAAGATAAATACGTATTCCTTCTGGCACTCCGTCCTCGACTAAGGGCAAAATAGAGCTAAATAAAACATGTGAAAAGCAAAAGTATGTTATCGCCATTTCAAGTTCAAGAACTTAGGCTGTTTTTATAAGAACCCAAACCAATGCATCAGGATAGAATTAAATACCATTTTGGTGGAGTGTTGTTAGGCAGATAAATGTTAGTTTAAGACAGTACTTAAAGACCACTCAAAGAGCAGAGTAAAACACATACATGATCTCCTTATCTTTTAAGTGAAGTTTCTTGGACTAAAACTTGTCATTAAGGACTCTGTGTTGGTCAGCTTCGAGGCCCTGTGATGAAGTGCCAGGGATAACCAACTCATATGCTGGAAAGACTTATTCTGGCTCACAGTTTCAAAGGTTTCAGTGAGTAATGATGGGCTATGGCCTGTGGGCAGGGCATCAAAGCAGAAGTCCATGAGAGAGGACCGCTCACATCATGGTAACCAGAAAGCAAAAGGGAAAGAGGAGAAGGGGCCAAGACCCCAACATTCCCTTCTAGGGGCAATTGGCCTAACTTCCATCTTCTGGCCTTCACCTTTTAAAGGTCCTGTGCCTCCCAGTAGAGCCACAAGATGGAGACCAAGGATTTGTTTGGCATAGGGCATGAAACCACAGCAACAATCTTCCCCTTTTTCTTTCTGGTAACTTGTCATCACTCATCATTTCCATACTGTGTATAGCATAATCTAAAGCAGCGTGCAGGCCACCATGACAAGCGAGTGCCGTACAGAACACTTTAAGGGAGACCCTGCTCACCTTGTCATTATTTCTATCACTTCCTGCCTTGTTCAATCACCTGAACAGCTCCAGTACATCCCAACTGTAACAGCTCTGTCAGTACATCCCAACTGTCATGGAAGACTAAAGAAAATCATATGGAAGTAGAGACACCAGTCTCTGTGTAATTTTCTGGTCTTATCTGCTAAGGCCTTGTAGCCAGCCTCGTTCATGCGCCTGGTGGAAAGCTCAACAATCTCTATCCATATGCTTTCCCATCGCTCTCAGATGCCATCTCCAAATTTCAGCCTTAATCTCCAAATCCACCACCCCTTGATCTCCCCCTTACCTATTGAAAATTATTTCATTTTCTAAATCACACACATGTACAAATTCAGAACAAGACAGTAAAGAGAAACTATCAAGCTTTGCTCCATGGTCTGTATAAACTGCACTTCATCCTGCTTTTGTTCCCTGAGAATGCAGAAAAGGCATTATTTCCTGCCCAAATCTGATATATCCATCCTTCTCCACACATCTTAAAGGCTTTATTCCATCATATGCCATCCTCCCTTCATATTCTTAAATTTGTCTTTTCATAGTAAAATTATCATAAAGGACTTTTGATGCCAAATAAAAATGTTTGATTTCTTTCTTGACTCGCCAGCCCTCTGTGGCTATTACCTAATCATTAGCTGCTTGAAAGGATTATCTGTGCTGGAGTGTGCATTTCTGCTCACTTATTGCTCAATCCATTGTGGTGGATCCTGCCCGCCCCCCCAATTCTTTCCCATAGCTCTTATTAAAGTCAATAGTGACCTCTGTGATGTGTTATCTGGTGACCTATTTTTAGTTCTTTTCAACTTATTTGTGGGATTTTGTCTTCAAAGGTCATGCTCTATTATGCTGTGGAGAATTCTCACATGCTAGTTTATTTTCCCTCAAGCTCTCTGGAGTGCTTTCTCATCTGATTTCATCTCCTATTGTTCTAATTCATCTTTAAATTGGTAATTCCCATCCCTAGCATGACCACCTATACTATTCCATCATCCAATTTTGATTTTACCACACACAAAAATAACAGTGGAAACTTGAAAACATCCTAGAGTCCTTGCCTGAACTCCAAGTAGAATTAAACATGGTTTTCTGGATTTTTTTAGTGCTTTATAACCAAACCAAAACTTATCAAACCAAATCAGTATGCTTAGTGGTGAGCTTTATTTTATCTTTCTTTTATCTGTGCTTCTTATCTAAATTCTCTACCCCAGTATCTAGATTTCTTGTCGATCTCCACTACATTTCATCTATCCCTCAGTTTCAGAGTTCTACCATGAAAAGACTTGGATTTGTAAATTTCCCACTTATCCAACCATTTCTCTTGGCATATATATGCCAAGTGAAAGAAATATGTTTGGGTATTTGTATATGTGTGTGTGCATATAAACAAACACACACATACAAGACTTATGTATAAGGGAAGGAAAAGAATAATGAGGAAGGGACAGGAAGGAGGGAGGGAAGGAGAGAGGGAAGGAGAGAGGGAAGGAAGGGGGAAGGAGGGATGAAGGGAGGGAGGGAAGGAGGGACTATGAGCCTTTATTATCTTCCTTACATCAGAACCTCACTTCCAAAATCTAAGTACTTACTAAAGTCTCATAAATGTCTCTTTCCCATCCTTATCATACTGCCAAAGATAAACCTTTCAAACCTAAATCTTACTATAATGCAACAAAGTTCAAAACACTTCAATTTATTTCCCACTTGGAATTGTCCAAACTAGTTTAATGACCTGCCCCAGCTCTAATTTTCCAAGCATTTGCAATGTAAGATTTTTTTTTTCAGTTGGTAAGTTTTTTATTTTTTTTATTTTTTTGTCTTTTTTTTAATTAATTAATTTTTTTAAGGGATTCTACAATACAATGACACAGTTGTTTGCAGATAGCATTGACGTCACTCATTATGTCATACAATCAGGTAATTGGTGCATTTTGCAAGTATCTATGTCCAAATTTTGAACAACCCAAGGTTCCCATAGACCAGTTGGAGAAGCTTGTATGCACAGACATGTTGATCAATCAGGAGTCCAGACTATATTCCTGTAGTCTCATGATTCACCCCTATCTCTCCACAGCCCTTACAATCTACCACGCCTCCTCTTCCGCAGTTTGTTCCCTGGGCTTTGGGAAAGGGGCACAAGTGGGTGAGAAGAAAACAGTCTAATTTCTTTGGAGTTGTCATTTTGGACTCCAGTCTGTTCAGGTTGTTTCCCTTCATGGATTGACAGCTTTCCCAGTGATACCCTTTTTAGTCATACTAACAAAGCACAAGCTATTGGATGTACAGGCATTTAAGCAGTACCACTTATTATGTCAAGCTAAGCTGTGAGCATAGACACAGATGCTTGGATGGTATGCTAATCCGCAAACTGTGGTTTCTCTATAAAGGGTGACAAGTTCTTATTGTGGCTTATAACATCTCCTAACCACTAGAGGACATAAGCTTGTGGCATCCGCTGTGAGTTATTCCTCCAAGGAGAGAGCTAATAGCCAAATAGATTTGGGATATATATAGACACTTGGCTGCCACTGTTGCACAGTATCTCCAGGCTGTTGAGGTGTAGCTGATATTGACGGAGGAGTCTTGCTTGTCTCAGGGAGACCAATATTTTGCTGTATTGCTTTAGTGGCCTTTGACTTGAATCGCTCCCCTTAGCCCTTTTTCAAGGGCTAAGCTAAGTTAGTACCGTATCTCCCACTACTAACAGTGTTCTCACGCCTCCACACCAGGTCTTCGGACCAACAGGACAAACTCACTGCGCTTTCTCCTTGCATCATACTTCCCACTTATAGGAAAAGGTCCTTTTAATTTGGGGGGGGTTTTGAATCCCCTTAGCCAACATCTCTAGGCAGAATAATTCATCGCTGATAGTCAGTGAGCTTTGCCTGTAGTAACTATTTCTGCTTAACCTTACACAACTTTATACAACAACTTTACTATTGAATTATGGACTCATTAGATAGGGAAATATCCTTTGCAACAGTTCCAATATGCCCATATCAATCGCACTTTAATAACGTTATCGCCTGTTTTTATAGGAATTACACCTGTAACAATTGGCTTCTGAGTCTTTCATAGTGTCTTCAATACCATCATCGTTTTTCTTTTCCCAAAAAAGTACAAAAAAGAGGGGAGCAGGATAGGAAGTTTGACTCCACATGCAGCGGTAACCTGCGATAGGGTAACTTCTTAGGCATTATAAAACCAGTCAACCCCTACATACAATATATTTATTGCAGGACGAATGCTCTATACGCTCTGCTACTGGATCAGGCGTCCTGTGCAGGATTCCTCATTTGCGCTTAAATGTTCAGAATTGGTGCAACCCCTCTGCTGGGCATCCCCACGTTCACCATGCACAGCCAATTCAATCTATAGTTTAGTGTATGAATTGTACCTTGTCTGCATGTAGTTATAATCCCCGGAGATATACTTGCTTCGTCTCGGAATTGAAAAGTTAGGAGCAGGTTCTTCAGACCTGCCATGCTGAGTGCTGGGCGATCGAAACCGGGCGTACATACTGCAAGAGCACAGGTCTGGTGCATCTTAAACCCAACTAGCTAGGCCATCTCTCCCCCTGACAATGTAAGATTTTACACCATACAATATGCTGTCAGTGAGCAGGCTGACAGGGCCTCTAGAGTCTTCCATACATGGTAGCCAAGGTTATTCTCTGTGGTCCAGAAGGAATCATCAGTATGTGGAGTACCACCCACCATCCTGCACATTTTCCAATCCCTAGAATTTAGTGATTTGGCATTCCTTGGCTTATTCTAGTGGTGGGGTAGGTGGTGGTAAGTGGTTGGAATGTGATATAACTGAATTCCGAGTCCTGTGCTAAATTAATACGCCCTTAACACACTCACTCTCTCCATTCTGAGGCTAGTCCGGAAATAAAGTATACCATCAAGCATGGCCCAAGGTGAAACAAGGGATTTCAGTTTTGAGGACTTGGTCAAGTACATTTCCATTTTCTTTTTTTTTTTTTTCGCTTGTTTATGTCTTTTTGAGACAGGGTGTCTCCCTGTTTAGCCCAGCTGTCCCTGGAAACTCAGCTCTGTTAGGACAGGCTGGCCTTGAACTCACAAAAGATCCGCCTGCCTCTGCCTCCCATATGACTTGGATTAATCATGCCGTTGCTCCACCTTACTTAACTCAGTCTCTAAGTCTTGTCACCCAGGATGAGCTCTTCCACACTGATCCGTAGGCACAGTCATCCTGCTTTCCCAGCTGCCCCATCATACCTTCCTAACATCGTCTAGGCCGCATTTTCTTCCATCTCCTTGCTGCCTTTAGTAAAATGGCTGACCTTTTTAAAATCAAGTTGGAAGCAGGAGATGGCCTAGCAGTTAAGAGCGCCTCAGACTTCTCTTGCAGAGGACCCGGCGTGTTCGATCCCCAAGCACCCAACATGGCAGCCGCTGAGAAACCGTACTTTAACTCCAGTAGTTCCAGGGGAATCGGATTGCCCTCTTTTCTGACCCCGCTGCATTGCACGACAACGGGTGGCACAGATCCTACATGCAGACAGTATATTTCATACATTCATAATAAAAAAAATAATAAAAAAAAAAAAAAAAAAAAAAAAAAAAACATAAAAAACCTAGTGCAGACCAATTTTTGTTACATACAGTTGGCTGGGGGGTGACTTTACCTTCTGATCCTACACAACTCTCCACTGAGGCACTGAGGACAGGATGCATAGATTTATACAGATTTATGTGTGCATTTTCCTAACTGACTGATACCTTGATATAGTCATTGTGTTGATTATGCAAAATAATGTTTCTTAAAATCCAAGCTGAACCCCTTGATTCTGCTAAAACTAATTAAAGTAGGCCTATTTTTTAGCTAAAAGGAATGACTTACTAAAGATGATTTACTAAATGTTCTTCCTGAACATTTTAGATACTTGTATTTATCAATAGTTATTTTTTTCAACTTTGATAGTCTGTGAAAATGCACATTAAGATGTACTTTTCCCCATTCATCAATAACTAGTGACTCAAAGGCATATACTATTGGTTAAGTATGCCATAAGCAGCGGGAGTTTACACACACACATACACACACACACACACACACACACACACACAGAGGAATGTATACCTCTCTGATAAGTATCTTATATTTGTGTCTGCATAAACAAATGAGACAAATCAAATGACTTGAGAACCTAAAATTTTATGTCTTACATGTCTATGCTAAGAAAACTTTGGTGTGAATTTAAAGAATATTAATTTCCATATATGTTCCCTTGATTCAATGTAAGTCAAAGAAAACTGAATTTAAGACATATACCTTTATATTTTTATTTGTTTTTTTTAATTTTATTTCTTTTTGTATGTGTATGAATGTACTGTCTGCATGTAGGTTTGTGCACCCGTGTCGTGCATTGCCACGGAGGTCAGAAGAGGGTGTCTCCCCTAGAACTGGAGTTAAAGATGGTTCTCAGCCACCATGTGGGTGCTGGGGATTGAACCCCGGTCCTCTGCAAGAGCAGTCGGTGCTCTTAACCGCTAGGCCATCTCTCCGGCCCCCAAGACATATACCTTTATTAAATGGCAATAAAATTTCTCTAAAAATATCATCTATTCAATTTATAAAGCACGATACTTTACCGAATTTGCTGCAATAAAACACTATGACCAAGGCAACTTGGAAGGAAGAGTTTATTGTGCTTACAGTTCAGAGGGTAAGAGTCCATCCTGGCAGGGAGGTGTGGCAGGAGGCAGTGTGAGCTGAAAGCTGAGCCCTGAAGTCTTCAAGCAAGCACCGGACATGAGAAGCACACCTGAAGCAGGACCAAGCTGTGAATTCTCACCACATTCTCCTAAAGCCCAACCCCAGCAATGTGCTTCTGCCAGCAAAGCCACATCTCCTCAAGCTTCATGACCTTCCCCAAACAGCACCAACTGTTCAAATACCTGAGCCTATGTGACCACTTCTAATTCAACCACATTGAAGTAGCAATATTTTGTAATAATCATAGTTAAGCATTAGAAAACCCCAATTCAGTTTCCTGTCTGACCATTTAATAACTGAGTGACATGGAAAACCCTCAATATTCACATCTGTTAAATGGATGTTTTCCTCTCAAGGTCCTGTGAAGAGGCTTTGTTGAAAAAAAATATTGTTAAAGAAAAACAGGCATCCCTTCAGTGGTATGTCGTCAGGATTTTGTGGTAGACTTGTGTTAAATCTTCCATTTGACAGAATCATTCTAAAATTTTCCATGTGATTAAATTCCTCTGTATAAAACAAAACCTCCATAGGCCCCTTACTATGTGGGCATGGGTGAATTCTGACCCATGCTTGTGTATGTCTGCACCCCTGCACAAGGAAGCCAGTACAGTGAATGGTTCGCTCTGGCAGAGACCAGTCTTTTATTACTGTCCATGTTTATAATTGCCAGTATACAGTGATAATAAAAGTCAGCCTGACTTTTATTTGTTTTATTGTTTTTAATTCTCAAATGAAAGCTTGTCCATAAATAGCCTGAATCCAAAATAAATGGATCTCACTCTCCACCATTGGTTACCCATGTATATTTATTCATCAATAAACAACATTGTCAAAAAGAGTATTTTTCCTTGACTTTCATTCTGGTACACCAAAGCACCACTATATAAGTATATACCAGCAGGAATGCAAGGTGATCATTTATGTCAAGGTATCTGAAACTTGGTAATACACATCAATATGTATCATAGAAAGTTGCTAACTGGCTTAGTACTCAGAAAAAAAAAAAAAAAACTTGACTAATCTGTATAATTCTATTATTCCGGGAACACAGGGACACCTCCTTCCTGGTTCTCTTTCTTTTCTCCATACTTGTAGAAATATCTTCCTGTGAAACACGGCTTACTTTCCATTCTTTTTCACAAGCACGCTTACTCTCTTGTTGACAGCTCATGTGATATCAATCAACTTTTTTGTTCCAGGTCAGAAGAGTTTCTTTTCCCATTAACAGCAGCTTTCCCTCACCCCCTGCTAGATCTGCTTTCCATAAGAAATCCAAGGTTAGGGCTCAGCTTTCTGGTCTGTTCTGCCCATATGCTCCTTCTCTGCCTGTGGAGAGGTTAGTCCCCTTGATCAGTGTCCCTGCTCTGCAGGATCACCTTTGATCTGCCCTGCTCCCTGAAGCCAGAGCACTGAAGAGTGGCTGTCTTCTTTTATGCTTATAAATTAATTAACAGTATGGCAAGCTTAAATGGTTTGGAAGGATTCTAGGTTGGTGACTTTCATGGAGTGAAATATGTTATCCATTTCACAGGACCTATATTTTTAGATCAATGACCTTTGGGTGTATGATTCATTCTGATTTCATTTTTTCCCAGCGGGTGCAGTTTCACATAAGCCTATTTAAAAACAATAAAGCGAATGATGTTTTAAGTGGAAAATAATCCATTCCACACCTGTTTCCTCCTTCTATTTTGATGGACATGAGCAGTTTCTATGATAAATTATGCTTTGGGTATACAATATGTAACTAAAATATTTATATATTTTCCATGATTGTAGCATAGGAATATTTTCTAAAAAGTTCTGTTAATGTTACTTTCAGCAGAACTGCCATACATATAAACTGAGGATTCTCAGCTGCAATAGCTGAATATTTTCAAAGTATAATTTATATGGGTGAGATTCTTTCTGTAGTATTTTCCTGTGTTTTCTTATCTTCTGCAATGAAAAATCTATCCAGAGATTAATAACTATTTTAAATGAAATGTGTAGCTCAATCAGCTCACAGGATCTTATCCATTTTGGTTGCCAAATGTAATTACAAATTCTTGTAGATCTTGATAATTCTATGTAACCATTTATGATCTGGAAAGATAATTATACATTTTCTTATAAAAAATTTCACCCAATATATTCTCAGCATCCTTGCTCCATTCTCAATGTCCTTTTACATTAACTTCCCATGTTAGAAGCAAACAATCCTCTTTACCACCCCCTTTTGGATATGAACTATTCCAATTAACTTGCCCCTTATACCTGGGAATGGAATTTTTAATCAAGTGCTATAGAGCTTTGTATCACCCTTGGATTGGCTGGCCATATTTATCATCTACACTATTGCACTGCTGAATGTGCAATGGATAACTACTGTTATCCACGAGGCCATCAGGTGAACATCAGAGCTATCTTACGTAAATAGTGATGTATAGTCACCTTACTTTTAGGTAACATATAAGTCCAGTCTAACTCCATCTACCATTATGGATCAGGGATCTTTCCCCCCGTCTACCAACTCCATCCTGCTTCTGGACTTGAACAGGGAAGGATGAATCCACAACATCTCAGTTTCTTCCACTCCACTTAGTGATCCTACCTTGTTGGATTCTAAGGAAGGAAAATAGAGGACAATAAAGGTAGCAGAAGGAACAAATGTCCAGGTTGACTGGCACAGTTGTAGTATGGGACTGGCAGAGGGACCCACAACAGACTCAGATTCATCCATTCTCTTCTGGAAATGTCAGACTTTAGGACTGATGTGGCACCCACTCCTCTCCACACTGCTGGTTTTGGGTTTTGTTGTTTGTTTGTTTGTTTGTTTGTTTGTTTTTCAACATACTGCTGGCCTCAAACTCACAGAGATCCTCCTATCTCTGCCTCCCAAGAGCTAGGATTATAGGTGTGGGCCACCATACCCAATGGTGTTTTCAGTCTTTGACTCAGCACTCTAACATATAAGGAATCTTTCCTCTGTGGGCTCCCTCAGACCTCCATACAGTCCCCATGCACAGAATCTCTATTAAAACAGCCCCAAGGCATCTCTGTTTCATGAAGCTAATAGTCCATGGCAAAGCCCATGCTTGCTCTATCATGGTAGAAGTGTGGTTTATTCTACATGTACCACACCCTGACCTTCCTGTACCTGATTCCTTGCCATCTTGGACTACTGCTAGCAACAACAGTTCCAGCTTGGTGCTGGGTGTGGTGGCACATGCCTTTAATCCCAGCTCTCAGGAGGCAGAGGCAGCAGATCTCTGTTTGTTCAAGGCCCACCTGGTCTACATAGTGAGCTCCAGGCCAGCCGGGACTAAAGGGAGACCTCGTCTCAAAAAGACAAAAAAAAAACCCAAAAACCCCAGCTTGGATCGCCATTCCTTTGGAGGACATGGCAAACCCTCTGGCAAATGCTCTTAAAGCCTGTCTATGTCTCTGGTACAAATAAGAGCAAAGGACTCTACCACCTTCCACCATGGAAAATAGTGGTGGTGAGACTGGAGAAGCCAAAGATGCTTTGGCAACTCATGAAAAAATAATTCCTATCAAAATCATTGGCTTCTCTTTTTCTCTGACCTACTAGAGGTGAGTAATGAGCTCATCCAGACTTGCCCAGCTGTCCTACCACCTAGCACAAGGGATTCCACACTTTGCTTCAAGCTCTTGGAACTGTTTGCTAGTGAGTACCTACTTGTTCTTTCTATAGTCTTTCTATAGTCTCTAATACAATGCCAAGTAATATGAAGAAACATATTTCTATACAAAAATTGACATGGATGCATTAACATTCAAAGATTGACTAGTATAGTAACAGGTATAGAGTAGGTACCCAATAAATGATAGCTTAAAATACAATAACAAAAAATACTGGGACTAAGAAACTCAACTCCAATTGATAACCCCACTCAATTTTCTTCTTTTTTATTATTTTAATTTATTTTGGCTAACATATACAAATATAAAGTTGAACATATTTACAGGGTCACATGATGTTTCATGCATGTATACATTGTTTAAAACTTAAAACTGCTAAACATGTCTAGGTCATTAATCAATTTCCTATATTTCACATATCTATAGTCTCCTGTCCATTTCTCAAAGGTAGGAAATTCAGCTTAAAAACTTGTAAGAGAGAGTCTGAGGACAAGTTTATGTTTTCTACAAAGGAAAGCCTCAAGAAAATTTTGCGTTATCCAGTGATTTCTCTAGTAATATAGTCTGAAAATATTGGGATGAGTAATACTGAACTATTCAATCTTTACTCTTGATGTTGTTATTTTAGCCTCATCTTGAATTTTTATTTTATCTCCGTATTGTGTGGAGTATTTTTTCAGTAGCAGGTGAGTAGAATTAGACTTCACTAGTTTTGAGTGTCCTGAGGGTAGTTAATGAAAGCTATACCCCTTAAGCTTAAACAAGCTTAAAACTACACACATATATTTTGGCAAATGCCCAAGGAGTACTATGTTTACTGAAACTTGGTATTAAGAAATGCTGTGCTACAAGCTCCCAAGGACCCCAAAGTAGTGTTTCTGTAACATGGTAATGTGAGAGGATGGGAGTGTTGAGGACCATTCCTCAGACTTTTGGAGAGCAGAGAGTGGTTTTGGCTATAATCCAAGTGGAAAACAGAATTCCCCTTGATTGACACATGTTCTCTGTGAAAGCTTTGCCTTGTACGTTCTCCTTCCCTTCCTGTTGAGCACCACCACTTTCATCACCATCACAATGCTATTTTCACTTGAAGCAAAGACTAGAACCATGATAGCATCTCTGTGTTCATTAACTTCTTGTTCCAATGATATCAGTCTTCCATAATTTCAGCAAATATATCTGACCATCCTCTGAAGTCTACTGTATTCTTCAAGTCCATTGACATCCAGCTAAACCAAAATGGTATCTTGTCCAGAGGCCTTGTCCCTCTTCTGATCAGAAGAGCTATAAGAAACAACATGTACAAATCTGACACTTTTCATTTCACCTGTACAAGTGCATTAATGATAATTGATGGCCTCAAGGAAAAAGTGCACCAGGCAGGTGTGAGAGAGAAAAGAAATACATGCATGCATATGTGCTTTCTTACATACTGCACATACATGCACACATATCTATTCTGACAACATACACTTATACACGTACATTCTCATACACATACATATACTCTTAAACATGTACACACAAATGAACACAATTGTACAGAAACACACAAACACATATTCACATATAAATACATGCACTCACATGCATGAACTCACACATACATAAATACACATATACACATGTATAGACTGACATACAGATAAACACAGATATACCCTTCCCCATCACACACAAAGGCTTCTTGAGGCTTCTGTAGTCTAGAAGGCTCAGACTAAGAGTGTGTTATGTGAATGGAGCTCACACATCTCTGCTTTATCTTCATGCTCAAGCCCTTGCTTTCCCTACTTTGGAGATCAGTTTGGGAATTATGTAACAGCTTTCAAACAAAACATATTCAGAGATTATTGAATTGACATTAGAGGATTTAAGCTTTTTTCTTCATGTGAAAGACTTTTAATAGATGAGTTGTCTTGCTTTTCTTCACAAGAAGAATCATTTTCAGGGTCAGTAATCCTACCATCTCATTCGTGCCTCCTAAGCAGAATAGGTAAAAGTTTATAGCTATGTAACAATGATAATTGATGGCCTCAAGGAAAAAGTGTGCCAGGCAGGTAAGAGAGAGAAAAGATGTTGTGTAACATCTATTCTTTAGTGGTGTTTTTGTTTGTTTGTTTGTTTGTTTGTTTGTTTCTTATGATAAACTGAAAACCAGAGGTGATGAAGAGAATATTGCTGGGAACAGACTTGGAAACTTGTAAAACAAATTCACTATACCAGAACCTCTTTACTCTTCCTGCCCCGAGCTGCTTTTTCTAAGCATTGACATATCCAAGTCATGTACACAGTAACATAAGCATGGAAGCTAACAAAGCAGCCACATAGAGTGATGCCCCAGCCATGAGACCTCTGGATTAAATTAGCCAGGAAGATCCAGAACACAGAGTCATACTTCTCTTTTAAATGTCTACACTTGTTCTTAACTTAAAATGCTCATTACTTGAAAGCAAGTGGAATGAACGAATGGAAAAATATTTTCAAAACGTATGATTCATTTTAATGTTGCTCTTACCTTCAATTTTATTGAAATGAGAGTTTTGAAGATCCTAAACAATACTTTTGTTGTTTGTTTTGAAAACATATATCCAGTGAACCAGGGCCATTCTTTTCTAGTCCTTGAAGCAAATATATACTTTTGTTATATTAAATATAGATGTATGTAAGTACTTGCAGTTAAAATCAGAATCAAAGGCAGTAGTAATTTATATTCAAACCTTTTTCTTCCTTTGATAATAACTCTGTTGGAGGAGATTGTCTTTGAAAAGGCTTATTTATCATGTGGCTATTTGATCTCTCTAAAATGGGGTCCAGATGTAATAACTTTATATTGGATTGCATTTTGGAACCCATCAAACAGAGATATCAGAGCTCTGGAAAGAGAATTCCTGTAGAGAACAGAATGAGCCTGTTGATTACTAAAAATAACCAAGAATATTTATCAAAAAATAAATTTTGGCCATATAAGTAGTACAAATAATCTTAGAGAAATTGTGTTGGTCTCCATCCTAGGATAATATTGAGTCTCTGTGGGTATTTGTGTGCTGGCAAGAGAAGGTAGGGGGAGTGCCAGTTATTTTTATATAGTTGTGTCCACAATAGCACTGAGTGATTTATCAGATGCAGCATAAGATCTTTTGACTACCTGAAGGTTCCAGGATTATTTAACTCTTCAAAATGACTGATTTTGAAGAACATACAATGAAATGCTAGCAATCTCTCAATCTGTTCACCACTCATACATACATGTGTGTACCTAAACACAGGTGCTAAATTTGAGATTTTCAAAGTAAAAGTGCTTTCTTAATTAAATTACTTGCTAGTCATTACCAGTATAAGCTTGATTGCCAGAGGTGCCTGTCATTGGGCCCTCCGCCCTCAACTCCTTTCTGTTGGTTATCCTTAGCCAAGTGTACAGATCCTTGCTGCCATGGCCACACAAACACATGAAGCATATTTCTGAGTTTTCTTTCTTTTTATAATTTTTATTTTATTTTATTTATTTATGTGTATGAGTGTATTCCCTGCATGTAGGTTTGTGCACCCATGTCATGCAATGCTGTGGAGGTCAGAAGAGGGTGTCGGATTCCCCCTGGAACTGGAGTTCTCCTGGGTTGGAGTTACAGATGGTTCTTAGCCGCCATGTGGGTGCTGGGGATCGAACCCCGGTCCTCTGCAAGAGCAGTCAGTGCTCTTAACCCCTAGGCTATCTCTCCAGCTCCTGAGTTTTCTATGTGTAGAATTAATGCGTTCTACTTTTTCCACATTTCTTTTCTATACCTCTGTGAGACTCCATTCCAGGTTAGCAATTAATATACAATCACAAGACAACAAATTACATTGATCCATGCATGAAAGGATCTTCACCTATAATCAATTTCCCTATTTTAATAGCATGAATTTATTTTCAACACACTTCTTATTCTCAGTGATAGAAATGAGCTGAATTTGAAAGTATAGCCTTTATTCTTTCTTTATATGAGAAGATTTCTACAAAAACTGGTCACAGTGAAGGTGGAATGATTTAAGAACACTGTGAATTCACAGTAAACCCCCCCCCCACTACTTATGAAATCCACAGGCATCGGTAGACCTGCACATATACAGCCTGCCCAGAAATACTGAGCACCCTTTTCCTCCTTGCAATCTGAGGAAACCATCTGTTTCTACAGTTGATCAGTAAAGGTCGTGCTACACTTACGCATCATTTCAAGTTAACAATATCTCTGGAATTAATAGTGTGTATCAGTAACTACTGTGTAATTCTACCCCATGTGAGAGATGAAGTCATTGCACTGAAATGAGGTTAAGGTCAACACCATCAAAATGTCAGAAAGCAGTAACACAGAGTTCAATAAAAGGTATTACATCATACACACTACAATAGACACGAGGTCAGTTTGAGGTGCATCAACATTTGTGTAACTTGAAAAGCATGATTGGGCTGGAGAGATGGCCTAGCGGTTAAGAGCGCCGACCGCTCTTGCAGAGGACCCGGGTTCGATCCCTAGCACCCACATGGCGGCTGAGAACCGTCTGAAGCTCCAATTCCAGGAGAACTCCAGTTCCAGGGGAATCCGAGACCCTCTTCTGAACTCCGCGTGCATTGCACGACACGGGTGCACAAACCTGCATGCAGACGGTACATTCATACACATACGGAAATAAATAAAATTAAAAACAAAAAAAGCATGGCCTCGCCTTTCTGACCTTAGTTCCCATACTGCCAAACCGAATGAGTTTTTTCCTGCTCTTGCTTCTCTGCTCTCCTTTGGAAGTCACAAAATGCACAGGCAAATTGGGTGTTCCTAACAGATTCTTGACTCAGTTGAAGTTTAAGTCCAGCTTTCTGCTACAGCAGATCACTTTATGCTCGTTGAGAATAATGATGCTTTAGAGAGGGATTGACCATTTTCTTCAATATACTTTCTTCCCTGGCATGCACAGACATGATCCTGGCAAGGACCCTAACATTCTCTATCTTAGTTTTACCAAATAAAGAAGGCAGTAAGATGCAAGTAATTTAGATGGGGGAATAAAAACACTAGATCAAGGCAGGCATGCAGCTCAGTGGTAGAGACTCTGAGCGGCATGAACGAGGCCCCGGGTTCCAGCAAGCAGCGCCCTCCCCATCCAAAAGGGGTGACAAAATGCCAGATCATCAAGTTATTTGTAACTTTTTATTACT
This sequence comes from Rhizomys pruinosus, assembly GCA_009823505.1. Classification (NCBI taxonomy): domain Eukaryota; kingdom Metazoa; phylum Chordata; class Mammalia; order Rodentia; family Spalacidae; genus Rhizomys; species Rhizomys pruinosus. Next base: position 814,660 of record VZQC01007823.1, on the reverse strand, counting down.
ATTTGACAACTTTGGATACTTTTATGTTTAAAATTTACCAAGCATCCACACAAAACCCAATTGTGTCTACTACAGCTTTACTCCTAATCATCCAAACTTGGAAGCAACCAAGATTCTTTTGATAAACAAATAAGCAAATAAACTCTGATAATATTCAGACAATGGAATATTATTCAACCCTAAAAGGAAATGACATAAAAAGACATTCAGGAAACTGAAACACATATTACTAGATGGAGGAAAATAGTCTAAAAAGACAGTTATGCTTATTTTATAATTCTAACTCTGACATTCTGGAAAGGTCAAAGCTGTGGGGACAGTAAACAGATCATGGTGGCCTGGGGTTCTAGAGTTGAATGAGCACAGCAGACCTTTAGGATAGTAAAACCATGTGGGATTGACACTATGATAGTGGATGAATGTTGCGACATATCATCCCGAGCCCAAGAAGAGTACACTAAGCTAGACCCTCCCACATTAGCACAGACTTTGAGTGAAGGGAATGCGGTAGTAGGTCCCTCAGCTGAAACAAATGTACTGCTTTGGTGGAGAAATCCTGATATTGGGGAGAATAAATTGTGGATTCAGAGTGGCGGAGGCTATTTCTGAATTTTTTACTTACTTTTCTTTGAAATTGAAACGGCATTAAAACAGGCTGATATGAAACATTGCTGAGGACCCCAAAGATTTTTGCTTGCGTACAATTAATATGTATTGTCAATGTATAAAATCTGATTATAAAATCTGATCAAGTTAAAAATTATTAAAGCTTACAGCACATACTAAAGAACAGCTCAAGGACCAGAGGTGGTCAAGCTCACAATGGAAAGACACGGCTTGAAAAGCACAGAGGAGGGGCTGGAGAGATAGCCTAGCGGTTAAGAGCACCGACGCTCTTGCAGAGGACCCGGGTTCGATCCCCAGCACCCACATGGCGGCTAAGAACCGTCTGTAACTCCAATTCCAGGAGAACTCCAGTTCCAGGGGAATCCGAGACCCCCTTCTGACCTCCGCGGCATTGCACGACACGGGTGCACAGACCTGCATGCAGATGCACGCGGAGTTAAGAAGAGGGTCTCGGATTCCCCTTGAACGGAGTTATCCTGGAATTGGGCTTCAGACGGTTCTCAGCCGCCATGTGGGTGCTGGGGATGAAACCCTGGTCTCTGCAAGAGCGGTCGGCGCTCTTAAACCGCTAGGCCATATCTCCCGCCCCAATATGTCTTTCAAGTTACACAAATGTTGATGCACCTCAAACTGACCTCGTGTCTATTGTAGTGTGTATGATGTAATACCTTTTATTGAACTCTGTGTTACTGCTTTCTGACATTTTGATGGTGTTGACCTTAACCTCATTTCAGTGCAATGACTTCATCTCTCACATGGGGTAGAATTACACAGTAGTTACTGATACACACTATTAATTCCAGAGATATTGTTAACTTGAAATGATGCGTAAGTGTAGCACGACCTTTACTGATCAACTGTAGAAACAGATGGTTTCCTCAGATTGCAAGGAGGAAAAGGGTGCTCAGTATTTCTGGGCAGGCTGTATGTGTGCAGGTCTACCGATGCCTGTGGATTTCATAAGTAGTGGGGGGGTTTTTAGTGATTAACCGTGTCTTAAAATCATTCCCCCTTTCACTGTGACCAGTTTTGTAGACAATGTTCTATAAAGGAAAAGAATAAACGGCTATACTTTCAAATTCAGCTCATTTCTATCACTGAGAATAAGAAGTGTGTTGAAAATAAATTCATGCTATTAAAATAGGGAAATTGATTATAGGTGAAGATCATTCTTCACGCAGGTTCCATGCTAATCCCGTCGGCACCGCTGTTGCACCGTTCCTGTATAATCAACGCTAACATGGAATGCGAGTTCTGCACCAGAGGGAATACGAAACAATGACAAATGTGGATAAAAGCTCAAGACTCTAAGCATTAATTCAAAAATGTAGAAACATCAGGAGCTGGAAGATAGCCTAGGGTTAAGTACATGGACGCTCTGCAGAGGACCTGGGGTCGTCCCAGCACTCCACATGGCTGCTATAGAACCGTCCGTAACTTCCAATCCCAGGAGAACTCCAGTTCCAGGGGATCCGAGCTCCCCTCTCTGACCTCCAAGCATTGCAGACATGGGTGCACCAAACCACATGCAGGGACTACACTCATAACATAAATAAATTAACATAAACAATAATGTATAAAATTATGACAAATAAGAAAGAAAACTCAGAATATGCCTTCATGTGTTTGTGTTCGGCCATGCATGCAGCAAGGATCGTACCACTCCTTACTTGGCTACGGATATACCCAAAGAAAGGAGTTGATTTTGGGCGGAGGGCCCAATGACCAGGCACTTTGGCAACAACGCTTATACTGGTATGACTCGTACAAGTTAATTTAATTAAGCAAGCACTTTTTACTTGAATATATTCAAATTTAGCCCACCTGTGCTTTAGGTTTACATACACAATTGGATGTATGAGTTGGTTGACAACAGAAGCTGACGTAGATTGCTAGTCATTTCATTGTATGGTTCTCAAAATCAGTTTATTTTGAAGAGGTTATAATACTGGAACTTCAGGTAGTCAAAAGATTTTATGCTGCATCTGATAAATCACTCAGTGCTATTGTGGACACAACTATATAAAAATAACTGGCACTCCCCCTACCTTCTCTTGCCAGCACACAAATACCCACAGAGACTCAATATTATCCTAGGATGGAGACCAACACAATTTCTCTAAGATTATTTGTACTACTTATATGGCCAAAATTTATTTTTTGATTCTAAAATTCTTGGTTTTATTTTAGTATTCTAACAGGCTCCATTCTGTTCTCTACCAGGATATTCTTCTTTCCGAGCTATATCTCGTTGATTGGGTTCCAAAATGGCAATAAACTATAAAAGTTATTAGCATCTGGATCCCATATTTTAGAGAGATCAAATCTTCGCCACATGATTAAAATTAAGACCTTTTAAAGACAATTCCTCTCAACAGAGTATTATCAAAGGCAGAAAAAGGTTGAATATAAATTTACTACGCCCTTTGTTTCTGATTTAACGCAAGTCTTCTACATACATCTATATTACTATAACAACAGTATATTATTTGCCTTCAAGTGACTAGTAACAGAATGCGCCCTGGTCACTGGTATTCTGTTTGTTCAAAACAAACAACAAAAAAAGTATGTTTAGGAATCTTCAAAACTCTCATTTCAATAAAATTGAAGGTAAGAGCAACATTAAAAATTGACTCATACGTTTTGAAAAATTATTTTCCATTGTTCTTCCATGCTTTCAAGTTAATGAGCATTTTTAAGTTAAGCAAGAACAAGTGTAGACATTTAAAAGAGAAGTATGACTCTGTGTTCTGGATCTTCCTGGCTAATTTAATCCAGAGGTCTCATGGCTGGGGCATCACTCTATGTGGCTGCTTTGTTAGCTTCCATGCTTATGTTACTGTGTACATGACTTGGATATGTCAATGCTAGAATACAAAGCAGCTGCTCGGGGCAGTGAAGAGTGTAAAGAGGTTCTGCGTATAGTGAATTTGTTTTTCAATTTCCAAGTCTGTTTCCCAGCCAATATTCTTTCATCACCTCTGGTTTTCCAGTTTTCAAAAAGAAACAAACAAACAAAACAAACAAACAAACAAAACCACCACAAGAGAATAGCTGTTAACAAACATCTTTTCTCCTCTCTTACCTGCCTGGCACACTTTTTCCTTGAGGCCATCAATTATCATTGTTACATAGCTATAAACTTTTACCTATTCTGCTTAGGAGGCACGAATGAGATGGTAGGATTACTGACCCTGAAAATGATTCTTCTTGTGAAGAAAAGCAAGACAACTCATCTATTAAAAGTCTTTCACATGAAGAAAAAAGCTTAAATCCTCTAATGTCAATTCAATAATCTCTGAATATGTTTTGTTTGAAAGCTGTTACATAATTCCCAAACTGATCTCCAAAGTAGGGAAAGCAAGGGCTTGAGCATGAAGATAAAGCAGAGATGTGTGAGCTCCATTCACATAACACACTCTTAGTCTGAGCCTTCTAGACTACAGAAGCCTCAAGAAGCATTTGTGTGTGGATGGGGAAGGGTATTTTATCTGTGTTTATCTGTCTGTCCGTATATTACATGTGCATATGTGTATTATGTTCTGTGTGAGTTCATGCATGTGAGTGCATGTATTTATATGTGAATATGTGTTTGTCGTGTTTCTGTTACAGTGTTCATTTGTGTGTTACATGTTAAGAGTAATAATGTATGTGTATGAGAAGTACGTGTATAAGTGTATGTTGTCAGAATAGAAGATAGGGCATGTATGTGCAGTATGTAAGAAAGCACCATAGCATGCATGTATTTCTTTTCTCTCTCACACCTGCCTGGTGCACTTTTTCCTTGAGGCCATCAATTATCATTAATGCACTTGTACAGGTGAAATGAAAAGTGTCAGATTTGTACATGTTGTTTCTTATAGCTCTTCTGATCAGAAGAGGGACAAGGCCTCTGGACAAGATACCATTTTGGTTTAGCTGGATGTCAATGGACTTGAAGAATACAGTAGACTTCAGAGGATGGTCAGATATATTTGCTGAAATTATGGAAGACTGATATCATTGGAACAAGAAGTAGAAGTTTAATGAACACAGAGGATCTTCATCATCGGTTCTTAGTCTTTGCTTCAAGTGAACTAGTCCTTGTGATGGTGATTGCGAAAGTGGTGGTTGCTCACCAGGAAGGGAAGGAGAACGTACAAGGCAAAGCTTTCACAGAGAACATGTGTCAATCAAGGGGAATTCTGTTTTCCACTTGGATTATAGCCAAAACCACTCTCTGCTCTCCAAAAGTCTGAGGAATGGTCCTCAACACTCCCATCCTCTCACATTACCATGTTACAGAAACACTACTTTGGGGTCCTTGGGAGCTTGTAGCACAGCATTTCTTAATACCAAGTTTCAGTAAACATAGTACTCCTTGGGCATTTGCCAAAATATATGTGTGTAGTTTTAAGCTTGTTTAAGCTTAAGGGGTATAGCTTTCATTAACTACCCTCAGGACACTCAAAACTAGTGAAGTCTAATTCTACTCACCTGCTACTGAAAAAATACTCCACACAATACGGAGATAAAATAAAAATTCAAGATGAGGCTAAAATAACAACATCAAGAGTAAAGATTGAATAGTTCAGTATTACTCATCCCAATATTTTCAGACTATATTACTAGAGAAATCACTGGATAACGCAAAATTTTCTTGAGGCTTTCCTTTGTAGAAAACATAAACTTGTCCTCAGACTCTCTCTTACAAGTTTTTAAGCTGAATTTCCTACCTTTGAGAAATGGACAGGAGACTATAGATATGTGAAATATAGGAAATTGATTAATGACCTAGACATGTTCAACAGTTTTAAGGTTTTAAACAATGTATTCATGCATGAAACATCATGGGACTGTTTTAATATGTTCAACTTTATATTTGTATATGTAGCCAAAAAAATTTAAAATTAATAAAAAGAAGACAATTGCGGGGGTTATCAATTGGAGTTGAGTTTCTTAGTCCCAGTATTTTTTGTTATTTTATTTAAGCTAAATCATTTATTGGGTACCTACTCTATACCTGTTACTATACTAGTCAATCTTTGAATGTTAATGCATCCATGTCAATTTTTGTATAGAAATATGTTTCTTCATATTACTTGGCATTGTATTAGAGACTATAGAAAGACTATAGAAAGAACAAGTAGGTACTCACTAGCAAACAGTTCCAAGAGCTTGAAGCAAAGTGTGGAATCCCTTGTGCTAGGTGGTAGGACAGCTGGGCAAGTCTGGATGAGCTCATTACTCACCTCTAGTAGGTCAGAGAAAAAGAGAAGCCAATGATTTTGATAGGAATTATTTTTTCATGAGTTGCCAAAGCATCTTTGGCTTCTCCAGTCTCACCACCACTATTTTCCATGGTGGAAGGTGGTAGAGTCCTTTGCTCTTATTTGTACCAGAGACATAGACAGGCTTTAAGAGCATTTGCCAGAGGGTTTGCCATGTCCTCCAAAGGAATGGCGATCCAAGCTGGGGTTTTTGGGTTNTTGCACGACACGGGTGCACAGACTTGCATGCAGACGGTACATTCATACACATACGGAAATAAATAAAATTAAAAACAAAAAAAGCATGGCCTCGCCTTTCTGACCTTAGTTCCCATACTGCCAAACCGAATGAGTTTTTCCTGCTCTTGCTTCTCTGCTCTCCTTTGGAAGTCACAAAATGCACAGGCAAATTGGGTGTTCCTAACAGATTCTTGACTCAGTTGAAGTTTAAGTCCAGCTTTCTGCTACAGCAGATCACTTTATGCTCGTTGAGAATAATGATGCTTTAGAGAGGGATTGACCATTTTCTTCAATATACTTGCTTCCCTGGCATGCACAGACATGATCCTGGCAAGGACCCTAACATTCTCTATCTTAGTTTTACCAAATAAAGAAGGCAGTAAGATGCAAGTAATTTAGATGGGGGAATAAAAACACTAGATCAAGGCAGGCATGCAGCTCAGTGGTAGAGACTCTGAGCGGCATGAACGAGGCCCCGGGTTCCAGCAAGCAGCGCCCTCCCCATCCAAAAGGGGTGACAAAATGCCAGATCATCAAGTTATTTGTAACTTTTTATTACTATTTGACAACTTTGGATACTTTTATGTTTAAAATTTACCAAGCATCCACACAAAACCCAATTGTGTCTACTACAGCTTTACTCCTAATCATCCAAACTTGGAAGCAACCAAGATTCTTTTGATAAACAAATAAGCAAATAAACTCTGATAATATTCAGACAATGGAATATTATTCAACCCTAAAAGGAAATGACATAAAAAGACATACAGGAAACTGAAACACATATTACTAGATGGAGGAAAATAGTCTAAAAAGACAGTTATGCTTATTTTATAATTCTAACTCTGACATTCTGGAAAGGGCAAAGCTGTGGGGACAGTAAACAGATCATGGTGGCCTGGGGTTCTAGAGTTGAATGAGCACAGTAGACCTTTAGGATAGTAAAACCATGTGGGATTGACACTATGATAGTGGATGAATGTTGCGACATATCATCCCGAGCCCAAGAAGAGTACACTAAGCTAGACCCTCCCACATGAGCACAGACTTTGAGTGAAGGGGATGCGGTAGTAGGTCCCTCAGCTGAAACAAATGTACTGCTTTGGTGGAGAAATCCTGATATTGGGGAGAGTAAATTGTGGATTCAGAGTGGCGGAGGCTATTTCTGAATTTTTTACTTACTTTTCTTTGAAATTGAAATGGCATTAAAACAGGCTGATATGAAACATTGCTGAGGACCCCAAAGATTTTTGCTTGCGTACAATTAATATGTATTGTCAATGTATAAAATCTGATTATAAAATCTGATCAAGTTAAAAATTATTAAAGCTTACAGCACATACTAAAGAACAGCTCAAGGACCAGAGGTGGCCAAGCTCACAATGGAAAGACACGGCTTGAAAAGCACAGAGGAAGCATGCCGACATCTCCAGGACTGCACATCACATGTTAGCATTCTCTTGCAGACAATCAGAGCTGGTTAAGCTCAGCACATGGAGATGATTATTTAGTTTCACTGAATCATGCTGACAAGGACATAAAGTTCAGGTCTGTGTTTTGTTTATGATTAGAGCCAGTGTTTCAGGGAAATGAGGATGACTTAAGGTTTGTATACATGATTACGGGTAGATGGCCTTGAAGCGTGTTGTGCTTTGAATCTTAAATGTTCCCCCAAACCCCATACCTGAAGTCTAGGTCACCAGCCTGTGGTACAGAATTTCTATGCTGGAAGCTAGAAAAATATAGAGGATAATTTGACCATAGTTTCGTGCCTCTTAGTGTCCTGGACAGCAGAAGATAAAAGGCTCTACCACATATTCCCAATCATATTGTTGTATATCATCACAGGCCCGGAAATAGTGAATCCAACCAGACATGGACTACAGCCTCTGAATCCATGAGCTGAGATAAACTTCTCCACCTCTCAAGTGGATTCTGTCAGCTATTTTGTTTCAGTGATAGATTACCAATGAGTCTTACAGTGTGGATATACTGTAAGGTATATACAGTGTGGATATACTGTAAGGTATATCCACACTGTAAGACTCATTTAACTTTTCTTCAGTAACATGCATTGTTAGATATGAGAGAAAATGAGAAAAATTAAAATATTTCTTAATTTGCTTTACAATAGTAGTATGAACTTGCTAGATTAATATAAATAACATATTTTATTAAATGTAACTTATTACAGTGCTGGAGAGATGGTGCAGCACTGGCTGGTCTTGCAGAGGACCCAGGTTGGGTTCCCAACACCTACATTGTCACAACCATGTGTACCTCCAGTTCCAGAGGATACAACACTGTCCTCTGACCTTCGGCATTGCATGCATGTGGTGCATTTACATACATGCAGGCAGAGCACCCATACACATAATATACACATGATAAAGAAATAATAGAGCAGTTAAATAAACATCTGAAATGAACAGCATTGTATCTTGTAACTGTTTTCAGCATATGGCTTAATAGGATTCTCATACCTACTTCTATATTCAATTCTTTTTTTAAGATTTTTTTGTATCTTATTTACACGTGCATGTGGGCCTGTGTTAATATGTGCACCATGTGCTTGCAAGAGCCTTCAGAGGCTAGAAAATGATGTCGGATGCCTGGAACTAGAGCTATACATGGGTGTGAGCCACTATATACATGCTGGGAACAGAAACTGGGTCTTCTGTAAGAACAGTATGTGCTCGTAACTGTTGAGCCATCTCTCTATCCCACATATTCCTTCTGTTTTAATGTGTTGTTCGGACACAGGTATTGAAGAAAAGTTGTCCTGTCACAGTTATAGTGGGAAGGATAAAAGTATTTTAGTAGTGTTTCCAGGTCGTTGTGGGTTTTTTCTTTTTCATACTGTACCAAAATTTAGCAAGTGATATTTTTTAAATGTTAGCTAGAGCTTGGGAACTGAAGCCCCATCAACAACTTTTAGGATTCTGATATGTGAAAAACAGTTGTCTTCTTCTGGACAGGTTGTGGCTGTTATGCTCTTGAACTCTCAGCAGCTATGGTGCATTACACAAGACCTGCACAAGACTGGGCCTGCCAACATTCCGGCACTGACTGGGTGTAGTCATGAGTCCACATCTCTTACCAAGGATTCATAGGCTGTTAACAGTTGCTGGAGGAGGAAGAGATATTGTCTTCAGGAGCAGAGCCTACATTCCTGTAAATAACTACCGCTAATGCTTGAACAAACAACTAATCAAACTTATTGGCTAATCAAACAGCAAAAAAAATATTTTCTTGAATTTTGAATAAACCTTCTCTCAAGATTAACTTTGTAATGCCATATGCTATTTGAAACTGCTGCTAAGCTATAAAGAGCTTTCAAATTTAATACATAGTAGTCTAAGCTCATAATCCCTAACATCACCATTAATCATTAAATTTAGGTACATTTCATACTACCTCATGTAGACGTATCCCATCTTAATAAACAGAATCGACATCACTCCTAATTGCAGAGAATTAATATGAAGATTGACAAGGGGCAATAGAACTGGTTTTACTAAACATAGTATATAAAAACCAAAGATGCAAGACTGTAGGAGATATATGGTCATGAATATATATTTTAAAACAGAGGAGAACATTATGTTAGAAAACTGATTGGAGAAAGAAGAATGCCAAAGTCTAATATTGCTTTTTGTAGGGTTTTAAGTGCAGGGGTAATTTATTTTGTTCTATATCATCTGCCTAGCAACATCCTACACCTCCTACACTGGATGATAGATGTTCTACTTTGGGCTATTATGTAAGAATGAAAACTGCATGTGAGTAATTTCTAGGTGTCATTATGGTCAACAAAATATATATTTAGCTGGAGTTATGAAAGTATCACATGACAATTTGCACATTTCCATGAGTATTACACATAATGGCATAATGAAAGTTGCTATAAGGAAGGTTGAAACAACAAATTAACTTGCTGATATTCAGGTCTAAATTATATATCTAAAGTATGCTATGTATCTTAAAAATCATTAGACTTCCTACATCTATTTTACCCTTTGTTTAATAGGTGTATATAATTAGCCAAACAGTAACTATTTTGGTATATTTATTCTAAGACAGGATTAAGACTATAATGATAAGGCTGAAGAGATAGCTCAGCAGTTAAAAACACTGGCTGTTCTTGCAGAAGACCCGGGTTTGAATTCTAGCACCCATGTGGTGACTAACAACCACCAGAAACAGTCCAGGGAGTCAGACACCACTCTGTCCTCCAAGAACACTGCACAACACAGGTACACTTACATACAAGCAGGCATAACATTCATACACATAAAAATAAAATTTTAAAATGCTTTTAAAGAGACTATAATGATAAAAGTAAAGCTGTCTTTCAATGTGTTACACTTGAATGTAAGTGCTTCATATATATTTCTTGATGGCTAAAAAAGGTATTTAAAATAAAATCATTCTAATGATAAATTTCCTGTTTCTGCTACTGCTGAAAGAAATGAGACTTGAGCAAAAATTATTTCTGTGCTATAATCAGTGTTTTGATTTTTTTTGGGGGGGGTCTTGGAAGACTGCCTGGAAAACTTATCCTAGGAAAAGAATGAACTCTCTTCAGTATTTTAGGATGTGCTCTGCAACATCTATGTCACTAACACTGGTCCATTAGTCTTCTGAAATATTATGATTAATGTGATAAATATTTAAATATTTTTCCTTAGAGGAAAGGGACTAATGGCTGATAATGTAAGTTTGTTCTTCTATTTGGTCTTTCTCCAATTTCTTCCTCGCATTCTTCAAATGGCACTTTTAGAAAAATAAAACAAATCTCCAAGTAACTAGATTATTTTTGTAAATTTTTATTGACTTTTTGTGTATACAGAACATCTCAATAAATCTTTATACCCCCTTCCCCACCAGCACAGCCTCATAGTGCCCTCCCCCCAGAATTCAAACATTCTGTCATTTGTGTCAAGTTAGTGTCCCCAGATGTTCCTCAGTACAGGTTCATCCACTGGGATCTAGTCAACCTATCTTGTCATTCTCTTTAGGAAGATCTGCTCTTCCATATGGAAATGGAGTCCTACAAACTCCTGGGACCTTGCTCAGATGACCGTACAGCAGTGGCGCCATCATGCACAAGAGGCATGCAAATTCAAGCAGACAAAACTCTAGCACATAACTAGACTCCTAATGAGTCAGCTCTATCCTGGAGGACTCAGGGATTGAACCCTAACCACTGAGATATCTCTCCAGCCCACTTTTAATTTTTTACCATTTATTGATTTGTGTGTGTGAGAGAAAGAGAGAGAGACAATACATATGGGGAAATCAGAAAGCATTTTTCAGGAGTTGATTTTCTCAACCACTCTGTGAGTTCTCAGGATTCCACCTCAAGTCATGAGGCTTTGTGGCAAGTGACTTTACTCTCTGAGCTATCTTGCAGGCCCTAACTACTTTTTGTGGTCTTTTTGAGATGGTCTTTTGTGGTCTTTTTGAGTTATCCCTGTTGGTCTTTTTGAGATGGTCTTTTGTGGTCTTTTTGAGTTATCCCTGTTGGTCTTTTTGAGATGGTCTTTTGTGGTCTTTTTGAGTTATCCCTGTTGGTCTTTTTGAGATGGTCTTTTGTGGTCTTTTTGAGTTATCCCTGGTGGTCTTTTTGAGATGGTCTTTTGTGGTCTTTTTGAGTTATCCCTGTTGGTCTTTTTGAGATGGTCTTTTGTGGTCTTTTTGAGTTATCCCTGTTGGTCTTTTTGAGATGGTCTTTTGTGGTCTTTTTGAGTTATCCCTGATGGTCTTTTTGAGATGGTCTTTTGTGGTCTTTTTGAGTTGTCCCTTTTGGTCTTTTTGAGATGGTCTTTTTGTGGTCTTTTCGAGTCGTCCCTGTTGGTCTTTTTGAGATGGTCTTTTTGTGGTCTTTTTGAGTTGTCCCTGTAGTCCCAAGTGCCCTGGAACTCACTCTGTAGGCAGTGTGAGAAGGACACCAAACTTGTGTTCACATGCCAATCATTCTCATGTCTGTTGCCTAATGTTAGTGAAGCAGGGAAGTAGCATGCTACGGGTGCAGAGGAAGGAGAGGAGATGAAGGGTGTGGGTTTATACTCATATGAAGATGATGTGTGTGTACACATGTGGAGGCTATCTCCTCGGCATTGAGATTCCAGGTACACACTACTGTGCCTAGACTTTTTATGTGGTAACTGGGATTCAAACTCTGGTCTTCATGATTATGTGGCAAGCAGTTTACTAACAGATCTAGGTCCTCAGCCCATCTAAAGCTCTGTGTGTGCATGTGTGTATGTGTATAAATTTATGTACACATATTTGTGATTTTGCGTGAATGGATATATGTGAGTGCTCACCTGTGTGTACATGTACATGGGTGTATGTGTATGTGAGTGTGCATGTGTGTTGTGTGCATATATATGTGTATGAATGTGTGTCTAAGCATATGTACATGTGTCTATGAGTATATGAGAATGTATATGTGTATGTGTGTATGTATGTCTAAGCATATGTACATGTGTATACATGTGTCTATGAGTATATGAGAATGTATGTGTGTATGTGTCTGTGATTATGTATGTGTGTATGTGTGCATATGTTTATGTGGGTATATGTATTTGTGTGTATGTATGTGTTTGCATGTGTGCATTGTGTACATGTGTATGTATGTGCATCGTTGTACATGAGTTTCCTACAAATTGAAACATTCTCTCCCGGAGGGACTTGGGAGTATTATGAGACCTAGAAAATAAGCAAACTTCACATGTCTGAGAAAGATGAACCTTAAAATATTCCCAAGGTCCTTTCCTAAGATTAAGGGGAGGAGACTATGCAGAAGGAGCGGGGAGGAGACTACGCAGAAGGAGCAGAGAAGAGACTTCTTGGACCTGACAACTACCTATAAGCCAGACTGTAGCAAAGCACTGTGCGTCTTTTCATGCCAAGTCAGAGAAAGCTGTGGAGGCCCTGATAGATTCTTCCCCCTAGTACTAAGGAGTCTCTTACTCTTTGCAAAAACCACAAAGTGCTGGTGGTCTTCACAGTCAGGGTGTTAGAATTATTAGTAAAGTACTAACATCAGAAGCAATACCAAGCTCTCTTCCCCATCCAGTGAGTCCCAGTGGATGTCAAGCGGGGAGCAGAGGCTCTGACCCTGCTTAGCACTGAGACCCCTCCCAACAAGTGGAGAGACAAGTGAGGCAACGACAAAAGCCGGAAGTCCCAGGCGGTCCTGAAAAGTTACATTCACCATGGACGCTCAGCACAGCTGTTGGTCATAACGTCTTTTTTTTTTTTTTTTTGTCTTTTCGTGCAGGGTCTCCCTGTAGCCCCAGCTGTCCTGGAACTCACTCTGTAGACCAGGCTGGTCTTGAACTCACAAAGATCCACCTGCCTTTGCCTCCCAAGTATTAGGATTAAAGGCGTGCGCCACCATGCCTGGCTGGTTGTAGGGTCCTTCTAAAAGGAACCCAGATGCCCTGCAGCAGGTGATTAATATTTTGATCAATTCTCTCATTAATAAAAACAGAAGAATCTGTGAGAAAGTATGGGGGAATCAACAGACGTTAATGAGTGGAAATGGCCTATCAAAAAGGTAGTATTTTCATTCTAACTATATTCCTGTGCTAAAACAACAAACCTGCAGACCTGGAGAACCAATCAGCAGTGGCAGATGTAAGGGAGAGAGTGGGAGTAAAATCATGTGACATTGTATGGATGTCACATATGGATTAATCAGATTCCTTCATTTTTCCTGGATATATCACCAAATATGTTTAAATGGGTGATTTTATTATACAACTTAAGGGCTTCTTCTGGTGATGAAATTGTTTAATGCCCTGATCATGCCAGTGTCAAGGTGCATTAAACACTGCGTTGTTTTATTTTTTTGGCATTGTTACAGAATTTGTTTTATGGTGGAGGGATCAAACCCAGAACCCTACCACGTCAGGTTCACAGCCCCTGCATTTCCAGAATGTTCTCATTGGTAGACATGGTTCTACCAGCAGACATGCAGAAGCTCTCCAGCCAGTGCTTCTTTTCCTTCCTGTTGCCCATGGTACTTATGCCCCAGCCACCTCAGAAGCTATACTGAGGAGGGCAGGGATGGCCAGAGTCCTGAATCTGAATGATCGTGTGGGGACGGGGCCGGCACCTGCCCCCCATATCCTATGATGAGTATAGTAAGCAAGAAGCTATCCATGGTTTATTATGCATTTGCTTGTTACAGCCAGGGATGGATTCAGATTTTGTTAATCTTGAGCTTAGAACATTTTATAGGCCATTTCTATGAAAAAAGAGTACAGTTGTGCACACACAGATAATTCACAACAGTGAACTTAGAGTGGGATTTTTTAAATCCCCATAAATTTTAGAAGTCTTAGCTATGTAAGCCCATTTCATGAAAATGTTTCTTAGTTACAGCTTGGTTTACCCTGGCTACCCCACAACACAATTCCTGGCAATTCCCAGAATCTGGAAAAGGGATGGAATCTGGAACTTAAGCTTCACTGGATTCTTGGTAATTTTGTGTTTTGTTGTACCAATTAACTTAAGTCAATATGCCAATGTATGTATTTCTTGAGTCTTATAGTAGTCCAAATGATACTCATAGTAACTACAAAGTGTAAAGCCCAGTTACAAACTAGCTTTACAAACTAGCAATAACCTCTTCATTTATTTTTATTTGATATGTGTGTTTTGTCTGCATGTAGGTATGTGTAATATGTGTGTGCAGTGCCTTCAGAGGCCAAAAGAGGGCAGCTGATCCTCTGGAACTGGAGTTATGGATGGTTGTTTGCCACCATGTGAGTGCTGGGAACCAAACTTGGGTCTTCTGGAAGAACAGCCAGTGCTCTGAACGTTAGAGCCATCTCTCCAGATCTCACCCTAGAGATAAAGGTAGACAGCAATTTGATTGATTTTGCTTTGCATTATAGAAGAAATAACTTTCAAACTTTTCTCAAACTTTAGTAAGTAAAGCACTCTTCAGAGGACATGCTTCTCATTAGCTATAGGACCCTTTTTTTTTCCTTTCACTTCTTTTAAGTGTCACACTTCAAATCACTCCCGTTAAATATCTGACAATTCAGTCTGCTTTACTTCTTGTATCAGAGCACATCAGAGAAAGCATTTTAATATTCATATCTGCCAAATATGCCTGTCTCTAAAACCCTTCTTCAGGTTTATACTTTATAAGGAAAATATCAAGCTTTAAAAATATTCAGTAGATGATGATGAGGAGGAAGAGAAGGAGGAAGAGGATGAGGATGATGATAAAGAGGACATGAAGTTGGTAAGAAGATGGGTTGGGAGGCTCAAATGGGAGTTGAAGGTACATAGTAGAGGATGGGCATGATTAAAATACATTGTATATATACATGTGTGAAATTTTCAAAGAATACATAAAATATGTTGTTTTGCAAAAGAACTCCTGGCATAACAACCTCTGTATTATCAGGAATTGTTTTATTCTTAAATTACATTTCTAAAATGTCTTAAAAGCTTGAAGTCACACAGTTTCAAACAAAACTATATGATCATAATGTCTACACAGTGACAAAGCAGCAATGCCCTTGAGGGTGTGAAATTCTGGAGTGTAAAGAAGGGGTCAACTCTCTCTGTGCGATGTGAACACAGTCTGACTCTGCTCAAGATCGAGGAAGGATCCTGGTTCTTGTTCTTCAGTGGCTTGATGCTTTCACAGCACATATTTGTACACTCACAAAATCATGCAAAGATCTAAATTTGAATCTAAGGGGAAAAATACTCCACCATCCTCTGAACAAATGTGGGCACCCCCATGCCTCTCTCCACTTCCTCTCCAGAGCCCTGATCATGCACACACAAAAAGACAGTCCCTGTGAATACAGAGTTCTAAGCTCTCAATTCTAAATGTGATCTCCCACACCTCAATAGTATGTTGTCCTTCTCTCAATCCTATGACAGAAAAAAGGAACAATAAAATGACAAATTCTGCTTTCCTTTAGAGACCTTTTCACTTAGAACTGGTTCCTTAGCCCGAGAGAAAACAAAGGACAAAAAAGTCATGATGAGGGTTTAACTGTTGAGCTGCAGTGCTGAGGCATGCTGCCCTCTTGAGGTCTTTTGTTGCATCATCCATGCTAGCAGATTAGAAATAAAAGGTTTCAGGCTTGTTTGTTGAGACTCATCTCTTTGACAGGAAGATTTGTTCCCAAGTCTTGTGGAATTATAGGCGGAGAACTCATAAGAAATCCTGACACTTATTGAGACTGAAAGATAATTTCTCCTTTTAGAATATCGAGTATATTTAAAAATTTGCATGGCAGAAAGCACCTGAGTATTGTTCATAATGAAGTTTATATGTTTCTGGTCACTTGTGGTGATAGGGCTTCTGCAAGCACAGTGTCTGGCATACTAATGCTTGGGATATATTGTAAGTAAAGAAAGAATGGTGGAAAGGAAATGGAAAGGGGAAAGGAGGAACAAAAGAAGGAAGAAAGAAAAAGGAAATTACAGTATGAATCACCCTAAACCCAGATGTAAGGAGGCACTGTGGTGGGGTTATTTGTATCAGGCACCAAACTAGAGCGCAGCAGCCCAACCCTACCAAAACCCCACACTGCCCCCTGCCCAGCATCCCAGTTCTGCTCCAGAGCCTCCTTTCCCTTCTGTAGGGAAGATGCTGGGGAAGACACAGCTACTTTGTAAAGGAAGGAGCTGCAGTCCTGAGCTCCACCCAGAAGAAGGAAAGCAGTAGGTCCTTGTTTTAGTCAGTTTTCTGTTGCTGTGATAAAACAGCAGACCAAGGAACTTATAAAAGGAAGAGTTTATTTGAGCTTATGATTGGCGGTTCCAGGGAATTAGTCCATTGTGGCGGGAGGCGTGGCGGCTGGATCTGGAGCAGCAAACCGAGGGTCACATCTTGCAAAGAGCACAGGAAGCAGAGAGGAAGCAACTGTAGACCAGGAGGCTTGTTAAGCTCACTAAGCCTGCCCCCAGTGACACACTTCCTGCAGCATGGCCACACACCCCAAGACCTCCAAAAACAGCGCCACCAACCGGAGACAAACGTCTGAATACCTAGAGCCTATGGGGGACACACATTCAACCACCACAGTCCTCTATAGGAGAGAGGTGGCCTTGGAGGTCAGGGTTGACTGCAGAGACATAAAACATAATTTTGACAAAGAAGGAAATCTTTAGCTGCAGTGTGATTTTTCCTGAATCCAGCATAGACTCACTCAATAATCAGAATTACATTCATGATAAATTCTTTAAGACTTTTTATTTCATTAAATAAATAAGACTTGATTATTAATTTTCATCAGGTCTTACACTTAGGAAAATAAATGGGTTTGCCAACCTTCATAAGACCACCTAAAGCAATCTCACAGCTGAATGAAATCAATAGGTTTGATAGCAGCCCATGTTCAGACTCACCCTAAACCAAGACAAGACAGTGCTCATGGAGAGAAACCAGACTTGAAAGACCTGTGGCAAATCTGAATGGGACCATTAAATTTCCAAATAATTATTTTATCATCATAAATTTAAAATTTTAACATATAATTTAGCCCCCAAATAGAAGTAAGGAAAGTGATCTCTATATGTCAACCAGATAACAAAATCTATTTGCATGTCTGAAAATGGAAATTGTCCCCTTCATGTCTTTACAAGAAAGAAGTTTCCCATTTTTCTTTCTGTCTACACTTGCTGAGAGCTTATGGCATTGATAGTGTGACAGTGTTCTAGGACAGAGGGATCCATAAGAGACACAGGAGATAGAAAGAAAAGCTCTCTACTAATGTGGGAGAAGATAGATGATTAACAAAACTCTAATAAATGATGTGACATTATAAGATGATGACATTTGGGGGGAAAATATAGGACACCATAGCAGTAGATGTAGAATGTATCCCTTGTAAATTTGAAATTGATAACCAGAGTACAATTTGTTAGGAAAGTGACATGAATTAAATAAAGATAGAAGAAATGAGGAATGAGCCAAGTGTGGATACATGGCCTATGTAGCAGGCTCCCAGCATGCTGGGAGCCTAGTCAGAGATGGAGGCCAGTTAGGACTGCAAGGATCTAATGTCCTAGGATGATGGTATAGGGCACGGGGTGGGGGTGGGGGAAACGGGTGCAAAATGACCAGATTCTGAACATGTATTGAAAAGAAAGTCCATACTAGGTCCTAACAAAAACTAACTCAATGCTCACCATCAATCAGTCATCTTTAGGACAGGAAATGAAAGGGATAGACTGGCTGCCATTTAACGAATGCCTGGTGAAAGCCGGGAGCAGTACCAAGCTCTCTCCTGTGCAACACAACAGCAACACATATAAAAATGTCAGCAGCAGCTCATCCTAGTCTAAAGGAACAATGAATTGTCAAGTCTCTCTGGTATTCTGCTGGCCTAAATTATGTTCTGTTAGCAGGGTTTGAATGTATGCATGCTGCTGAGAAAAAAAAAAAGCAGAATTATGATGTGGTCACATTTTTCACCTGGCTTCTGAGACTTGTCATATAATCCTAAAGTGAGTGAGAAAATTTTATACACTAAGAAGTGCTTGCCAAAAAACACATTCCCCAAAGACTTGGAGAAGTAGATATGAGCTCTGAAAGCAAACTTCAAAATAGAAAATTCCCAGGAAAAGTGCAGCTGCCAAGCAAAATCTTTATTTGTGACAAAGAAGAGGGTGCAACATAATGGTACTTGAGATTGGCCATCAGCATTTCCCAGAGGGTGTGCCCATCTCTAGTCATATAACCACAGCCACCCTAGTCTTCAAATCCTGCTTCTACATCTTCTGTTGAACTCTGGAACCAGAGTGTACTGGAATATCTTGTCCTCAGTTTTCTCAAGGATAAAAAAAAGTTTATTTTAAAAATACCACTAATAGAAAACATTTGTGTGCTATGTCCCAGGCACCTATTAGCTTCATCAAGGATCACAACAACCCTGTGAAGCAAATACTCTCATGGTTCCCAGTATCTAATGGAATTCAAGCCAGGAGGTTGGTGTTCATAGTGTCTTGGTTCCAAAACTGAACAATGAAAGTGGGAGTTGAATGCTGTTTTTCTGTATAGCAGTAAGGTTGATATCCACATGACCAACTGAATTCATAGAGTTATAGAATAAAGCGTTTAAAGTAGAATGTCCATCCACTGTCTTTTAATTCTCCTCATTGGAACAAACAGCCACAATTAAGTATCAAATAACTTTTCTCTTTCTCACTACGTCTCAGAGCACTTTCTCTGTGCCAGATTAGACTTCACTGTGCCTGGAGCCCCTACCCCTCCCTTCTGATCGGGTTTCAGTTCAATGCAGAGGTTTCCTTCTTTCACTTCCTTGCTTATATCAAACCCACCATTAAAAATTCTCCTTATTTCTTTCCTGCTCCTCTTTGGCTGATATCACCTTTATATGATGGTCCTATGTCACTTGTGCTCATCTGCATTACTACTGGTGCTTAAATTACTATTGGACTATTCATTATAAGGCCAAGTGGGGTGAGAATTATGTGCAAAAACTGGCTGTGAAAAAAATGAATTGAGTTAATTTTCTATAATTAAAAAATTCCCATGCCAGATGTGGTGGAGCACACCTTTAATCCTAGCATTTGGGAAGCAGAGGCAGGCAGATCTTTGTGAGTTCAAGGCCATCCTGGTCTACAGAGTGAGTTCCAGGACAGCTGGGGCTATAGAGAGACCCTGTCTTGAAAAGACAAAAATAAATTTCCATCTCCATCCCATAATAAAACCAATATGAAGATCATTTAGCCTTTTCAAGACCTATAAAAAAGGCCACATGGCATCCTACAGTATAAAAGCTTCATAATATATATACATATACATTATAAGATGCAATTAGGTGCTGGAGAGCTGGCTCAGTGGTTAAGAGACCTGGATTCTCTTGCACAGAACCCAGAAGATCCAGGTTCAGTTTGCAGCACCCACATGGCAGCTAAGAACTATCTGTAACTCCAGTTCCAATTGATCCAATATCCTCTTCTGACCTCCACAGGCATTAAACACAGGAATACACTGGCCTGTCAAGAAATCCTTCACTAACCCCTCTCTTTTCTTTTTACCAAGCTATTTTCTGACCCTCCAATAATATATATTTTAATTTATTATATATATATATATAGTACAAGATTATGTTACAAATCAAATCTAGATCTGTGTCCCCCTCTCTACCCCCCACCCCACCAGAGCTCATGCATTCTGCCAAACATGTTTTTCATTTTTTTCTCAGTCTTTCTCAAAATTATTGATGCAGAAGTTGACTGTTTCGAGCAGAAGTTCTTTTCTGTTGTGTTGTTGTTGTTGTTGTTCCAATATGCATTGCTCCCAACTACTTGGAAAAAAGCTCAAGGAGCCCTGCACAAGAAATATTTACGGATAGGTAATTGGCATGAACATCCACAGATGAGGGATACCATTCGTCGTTTGTTTTTCTGGGACTGTGTTACTTCACTTAACATAATATCTTCTAGTTCCATTTACCTGCAGAGTTCATGATGTCATCTTTCTTTACTGCTGCATAGAACTCCATTGTGTAGATGTACCACATTTTCTGTATCCACTACTCAGTTGAGGAGCACTTGGGTTGGTTCCAGCTTTTTGCTACTGTGAACAGAGCTGCAATAAACATGGATGTGCATGTATCTCTGCAGTAAGATGAGTCTTGTGGGTGTATACCCCGGAGTGGTATGACTGGGTCAGGTGGCAAGCTCATTTTGAGTCTTCCAAGGGTTCTCCACACTACTTTCCATAGTGGCTGCACGTGTTTACATTTCCACCAGCAGTGGATGAGTGTTCCCCTTTCCCCACAATTTCTCCAGCACTTGGTATCATTTGTTTTCTTGATCCTAGCCAGTCTTATCAGAGAGAGATGATATCTTAAAGTGGTTTTAATTTGTATTTCCTTAATTATTAGCAAAGTTGAACATTTTTAAAGATGTTTCTCAGCCATCTCTAATTCCTCACTTGTGAAGTCTCTGTTCAGCTCTTTGCTCCATCTTTTGAGTGATTCATTTGTTTTCTTCTTTGTTTTTTGAGTAGTTTATATAATCTGGAAATCAATGTTTTGTCACATGTATCTGCAGTGAAGGTTTCCTCCAACTCTGTGGGTTTTCTCTTCACTTCCTTGATTGTTTCTTTTGATGTAGAGAAACTTTTGAGTTTGATGAGGTCCCATTTGTCAATTGTCGACCTTAATTCTTGCACAGCTGCTGTCTGATTTAGGAAGTCTTTCCCTATGCCTATGTCTTATAGGTTGCTACCAACTTTTTCTTCTATCACCTTCAGAGTTTGGGGCTTCACGTTGAGGTCTTTGATCCATCTGGAGTTGACTTTTATACAGGGCAAGAGGTAGGGGTTTAACTTTATTCTTCTACAAGTGGTGATCCAGTTTTGCCAAGACCACTTGCTGAAGATGCTGTCTCTCCTCCATTGTGTCTTCTTGGCCCCCTTGTCAAATATGAGGTGGCTGAAATTGTATGTGCTCAAGTTTGGATCTTCGGTTTTGTTCCATTGGTCAACAGGTCTGTTTTTGTTCCAATACCAAGCTGTTTTTATGACTATAGCCCTGTAGTATAATTTGAAATCTGGTATAGAGATTCCCCCCTGTATTGCTCTTTTTGCTCAGGGTTGCTTTGGCTATTTGGGGTCTTTTGTTTTTCCATATGAAATTAAGGACTTTTTTTCCCAAGCCTGTGAAGAAACTCTTAGGGATATTAATTGGGATCACATTGAATTTGTATATTAGTTTGGGTAGAATGGACATTTTTTTATTTTTTTGAACTTTATTTTTTATGTGTATGAATGTACTGTCTGCATGTAGGTCTGTGCACCTGTGTCATGCAATGCCTCAGAGGTCAGAAGAGTAACCGCTAGGCCATCTCTCCAGCCCAGAATTGATATTTTTACCATGTTAAGTTTGTAAAGTGCTAAAATACTCTGCAGGAAATGAGTCAAATGCTGTGGTTCATGAGTATTTGAAAGGCTTTAAAGCTTGAACAGGGGTTCGCCAGAGGGATGGCCAAGGTTTCCTATTCTTGAGGGCCATACATGTTGACTAGAGGACTCACGCACAGCTTCATTATTGTATAAAATAGTAATGTACGTAATACTTGGGCTTTGGAGGATATTGGAACCAAGTACACCTGAATCCATAGCAACCCCCCAAACACCAGCAGCAATGAGCATCATGGATAGATGCAAGCATAAAACAGTAGAGGTTGAAAGGACCGCACTAATCCTATAAGCTTATCCCTCCACACCCATGAGTGCACATTTCTCCACTGCAAAGAAACATTCTGTGAGTGTATGTGATGCTGGAACACACTCTGCTGTGTTAGACCTTGCTAATACATTTAAAATATATTTTATTTGTATTTTATGTGTATGAGTGTATTATAGCCTGCAAGTATATAAGTGTACCTGTGTCAAGCAATGCCAGTGGAGATAGGAAGAGAGCATCAGATTCCCCTGGAAATGGAGTTACAGATAGTTGTTAGTCACCATGTGGGTGCAGGGCCTTGAACCAAGGTCCTCTGCAAAAGCAGCCTCTGAAAAACCACTCAGTGCTCTTAACCACTGAGCCATCTCTCCAACCCCTGCTAATAGTTTTAGTATTCACTTAGCTGCTGGATCCTGAGACCAATTTAAAACATTCACTTGGAATTGTCAACAGCGGAGTTTCAGAGTGCTCCTCCAAACTTACCTTCTCAGTCCCACTATTTGTTATGGGATGGTGGCTGAGGACCTTGTTTTGTTTTCCTGCCTGCCTTCTGTAGAAAGGTTTCATTACAGAGATGACACAATGCTAACCTTTGAGTGTTTCAGAGATTTAGAAAGCAGCTAAAGGTCATACAGTGCACACTTAGGAATGAGTATGAGAGATCACCTCACACAGGTTACAAGCGCCAAGCACAGCTGTACTATTTTTGGGTGTATTATGGTGCACTAAGATGTACGTGTGTGATATCTAATAGAGTTATTGAGAAAATCCTATAACAGACCATGCCTGTAAATGTAAAAGCACTGTAATTCTTGGGGATCCTGTGATGTTCGGTGATATCTTGGTCAAGTGTCCTATCCTCTGTACGACTTGGTAAAGCATTGGTATAAAAAGTTATTGGGGGGGAGCTAGCGAGATGGCTCAGTGGTTAAGAGCACTGACTACTCTTACAGAGGACCTTGGTTCGATTCCCAGCACCCACATGGCGGCTAAGAACCATCTTTAAGCCGGGCGTGGTGGTGCATGCCTTTAATCCTAGCACTAGGGAAGCAGAGGCAGGTGGATATCTATCTCAAAAAAAATAAAAAGTGTTTTGGAATAGTCTAACATCCTTTAGGATAAGCTTAACAGCTGTCTGTCCTTTTACCCCAGTGTTCTTTCATGTTAGTACTCAGTAGAAGCTGAGAAGGCTTTATCTAGGGGCTGTTGCAAACCAACCTGTTGCAATACAGCTTTCATCTCTGCCACAGACAGGAGCAGAAACTCTATGTACTATTTGAGAACAGCAACTGCTAACTGTATATAAACCCATACGACCAGTGAGATGCATCACTGATTCCACCTCACTAACAGTAAAATCAGCCTTTCTAATTAAGGGTGGGACTGAAGGCCTTTTGGCAAAGTTTCTGCATTGGCACAAAATCAAACCCTGAGAATGTGTCGTACATATTTACAACAATGTGGTGTGGTGTCTTCATACCCTGTCAACAATTCCATTCAGACTGGGGCCAGTGTCCTTTCAAGCTACTGAGGCCCCTATAATCATTGAACTAACAGCTATGCCAGATAAAGTATAAGAAAGAATGTAAAAAAAATAATAATAAATAAATAAAATATTTAAAAGGAAGAAAGAAAGAAAGAAAGAAAGAAAGAAAGAAAGAAAGAAAGAAAGAAAGAATACCACCCATCCCTGTAGATGCCTGGTATACACATGGCACACCATACAGAAATGAGTAGATACAGCAACACAATTGAACATAGAAACCTCTAGCTAGAGAGGACATAGGCACCAGCAGGGAGGCCACTGCTATTGTTTGTTTGTCTGTTTGTTTAAATCTTATTTATTTTATGTGTAGGAATGTATGGCCTAGATGCATGTAAGCGCACTCATGTCATGCAATGCCTGCAGAGTTCAGAAGAGGGCATCAGATCCCCAGGAACTGGAGTTACAGACAGTTGTAAGGCACCACGTGGATTTTGGGAACCAAACCACGCCCTCTGTCCAGGTAGCCAGTGCTCTTAATCACTGAGCCATCTCTCAGGCCTTGCTGTTGTTTTTAAATGGATGTGCTATGTCTGTCAAACTGTCTTCTAAATATTTGTGCTTAGTCCCATAAATCACTATTGTGGTCAGCCACAATCGGTCACTGAAAGAAACATTCTATTTGCAATGGTTGGGTACCACAGAGAATCATAACCACTGATAAACCTCCTAGGAACAACTGACTGCTCAGGAAGCATTATGGAAGAGGAGGAAGAAATTTAATCCAAAATCTGTGTAGCGGTATTCACTGTTCTTCCCATAAATACATACACATTAACATTAAATAAACATTGAAAAAGAATGGTGACTTTCTATATTATTCTAAATGTTTTCATACTATCACTATGGGTAGTGTTTCATAAATTTTCTTGGGCAGATATAAGCAAAACTTTATTTACCACGGATAGTGCACTAAAACAGACTGAAAGAATTTTGCAGAGGACTAGCTTAGTGCACCAATGAGTTTTTAGGGTTTATTTATAAGAGCATGAGTAAGACACTACAGGAGCATGGATAACACAAGGGTATTAGTTGCCCTGAGAAGACACCAATGCTTGCAACTCAAAAGGCCACATCCCTGGAGCTCCCTGTCCTTTGCACCCAACTCTACCAGAGAAAGCCTCCACTCTCCAGCCATTGTTTACTGTTTCTATAATCCGGGGGAGGAGCCTTGTGACTCTTCTAACTTTTGTACCTTTCTAAACCTTGGAAGTTTTCTTAGCTTCCTGAGTCTTACGAGGCTCCCTCCTCACTCCAGGAGGGAAAGTTTTAATTTAGGAGAAATAGCTACACAGCATTCATGTAGTTCTTCTTCCAGCTCTTAGATACTTTTTGGCTGACTCTTCTACAATGTTCTCTGAGCCTTTGGGGGTGACATAGATGTCTGATTTTTTTTTTTTTTTCACTCAAAGGTGAGCATGGAGCTACTATGCCACATCAATAATGACCTACTTTGGGGAGCTTGACTGGTTATTATTCTCTGCATTAATCATTTCTCACTTAAAAAAAAAATCCCCCCATGCAGTAATCTGTAGGCATAAACACAGATACTAAGAAGGCAATTTGACCAAAACATAATATCCATTTAAAAAAACAATAGCAATAGCCCTTCCTTGGGGCTAGGAGACTTGCACTTTGGTTGCAGGACATAGAGAAATAAAGTTGTGACTGAGCTAGATACTCCCTCTCTACTGCCTGACTTCTTTAGTGCCAAAAGAAAGTATGCAATCTGTAGGAAAGAATTATTTGTTGACATTTATGATTGGTATGCAACCCATTGTTAACACTACTAATACACCGGTCAAGATTAGCTGCAATAGTAGCACAACTATTATGGGTACAATCAACTACTTTCTGTTTGAATTTAAGGCTCAATCCACAGGAGGGAACCCATGTTTGTTCCCATAAATTAGGGCGATGTGTAGTTGGGGAGATCATAAGTATTGTCTTGAGCATTAGAGAGTTACTAACTTGATTTGGCTTTCAACTAACAGCAGTGACAATATCCTATATAGTATGGGGAGACTCTGGAGGCTCCCTAACAAAAATATTACAGGGAGATAGTTCCCTGACCCCTCAAATTTGGTTTTCATCGCCGAGTGTGGTGGCACACACCTTTAATCCCAGCAATTGGGAGGCAGAGGCAGACAGATTTCTGTGAGCTCAAGGCCAGTCTGGTCTACAGAGTGAGTTCCAGGAAAGGTGAGACTACAAGGAGACCCTCTCTCAAAAAAACAAAAAATTGTTTTTACCTAACAACTTATGACACCTGAGTGTCCTTCCCATTCATGTAGGGTTCTTTTATTTAAACTCCTTAACTACTGTTTTTACTGTTCTTTCAGATGCTTTTCCACATTTAAAAAGCACTTAAGGTCTAGCATTATAATAAAACCTTTCTTAGAGAGTGGAGAGAATCTCTGAAGACCCACTAGTCCATCCCCCAAGCAAATGCCAATTGGTCTTAGATGGCTAAGGGGGGATACTTTATATCTTTTAAATTTTTTTTATTAATTTTATTTATTTCTGTATATGTGTGAATGTACTGTCTGTATGCAAGTTTGTGCACCCGTGTCGTGCAATGCCGCGGAGGTCAGAAGAGGGTGTCGGATTCCCCTGGAACTGGAGTTCTCCTGGAATTGGAGTTTCAGACGGTTCTCGGCCGCCATGTGGGTGCTGGGGATCGAACCTGGGTCCTCTGTAAGAGCGGTCGGCGCTCTTAACCACTAGGCCATCTCTCCAGCCCCTTATAACTAATAGAAGGAAGAGTGTATTTGGCTGATGATTCCAGAGAAATTAGAGTTCATCATGGTAGGGGAGGCATGGTGGCAGAGATGACCAGAGCAGGAAGCTGAGGAATCACATCTCCAAGCAGACACAGGAAGCAGACAGAGACTAGAATTCCAGAAAGGCTTAAGTACACTCCACCCCCCCTCCCACGGTGCTTCCTCCTTCATGGCCACACTGCCAAAGGTCCCATGACCCTCTGCAAACAGCACCACAAATGGGGCATTCACTGTGAATGAAAAACTCCCAGAAAAACCCTGCATCTTGGACTTGCATTCCTCCAAGGCTTATCAACTGGTTAGCACTTCAATGACTGTGGAGAGTCTGGAATGTTGCAGATCCAGAGCCTGCTTACAGCTATCTTGGACCATGGTTAGCCTGCAAATAGCCAGTCCCTTCCCACCTCTGATTCTGACCTAATATCTTGTGACTGACAGAATGTATTTTTTAGAAATTAATTTATTTTATTTGTATGAGTTTTCTGCTTGCATGTATATAAGTGCACCCATTTTGAGCAATGGCCTCAGAGACCAGAAGAAGACCTTGGAGCCCCTGGATCTGGAGTTATGGATAGTTGTTAGCCACCTTGTGGGTGCTGGGATTCGAACCTTAGTCCTCTGAAAGAGCAATTAGTACTCTTAACCACTGACCCATCCCTCCAACAGAATGTATGAACTTAACAAATAAACAGCTCCCACCAATCAAAAGGCTGCAGCGTACCATCGGATACCATTTGAGGCCTAGAGCCGAGATTTCTCTTTTGCTATATCAGCCTACTTAATTTTTCTACCAGTATATTAGAAAAGTCTCTTGACTTATGACTCTTCTTGTTCTGTTACTATAAACACTTCATGAAGCTGCTTCCAGGATGGAACATGGAATTTGGTGCAACCTCAGTTTGTGTTCCTAGGCCATGATCACTTATATTTGGCTCCAGAATAAACTTTGTCTTATTCTCTTTGAGGTAAGAGCTATGCTTTTGCATCAGCATGTCCAAGTACTTGGAGCCTATGGAGACACTCTCCTTCAAACCATGACATTCCTCTCCCTGGCCCCCATAGGCTCCTGACCATATAAAATGCAAAATACATTTATTTCATTTTCAAAAGTTCCCATAGTCATTACTAGTCTCATTACTATTAGTTCAGAGTCCAAAGTCTCTTCTGAGACTCAAGGCAATCTCTTAACTGTAAGTCCCTGTAAAATCAAAGACAAACGTCATACTTCCAACATACAATGGAACCCAATACATGTTCCCATTTTGAAGGAGAGGAATGGGGCATAGTGAAAAAGAAGACTGAAATCCAGCAGGGAAAACACCCAATCCAATAGCTCCCTCTCTGGCATTTGGAAATTTACTTCCAAAGTGTTCTTTAAAGCTTGGGTTCATAGCTTTCCTGCATGCAACGTCCATCTCGTTCTTGGACTGGCCCCAGCGATTGTATACAGCTCTCCTTGGCAGATGTCTCACAGCTCTGACATCTGCAGCCCACCAGGCTTCCCCTTCAAAAATGTTTCAAAATGACAGTTTCAAAAAATGGCTTGTCAGTACCTTCATTATGCAGGGATACCACTGGTGCACACTGCCTGGCCTTGGTACTCTCTGAAACTGTGGAGGAAGAACCGATGACCCCTTTACTCTTGCATGTTTCATGCTTCTAAAGCCAGTTCCATGTGAACAACACTGCCGAGTTGGCTGCCAGCCTGGGATGGCCCCTGGCCTGTTTCATCCAATTTACCAGCAAATTTTGTGAGTTGCAGTTAGTAGAGAACTCCTGAGGACTTTTCCTTTCATAGGTTGGAGGCTTAGCTGGGTGTGGTCTTGGCCTGAAGGTACTTTTTCCTTGTTTAAGTGGGAATCTCTGGTCCTGTCCTTAATGACTGTCTTTTCCTTATCTAAAAGATCCTCTCCTTCCTCTCGCCCTTGCCTCCAGCATTAATCTTCCTAGTGGTTTTGTTCCATCCAAACTGGATAGTCTGCATTTCCACTGACTCATTTCTGCTTTTCTTTCCTGCATAATAGTCACCATCAAAAGGTATGCCACCTTTTCTACTTTAGGCTGTCTCTTAGCTTTAAAATGGATACTAAAAAACAGGCTGTTTTTAATTAAGGTATAACTAATGTGGCATAAACACTTTAGGCATGCAGGTACAAGATTAACTCATCCGCAAATTTGGAATTTGGATGCTCTACAGCAGCAAGGCATCTAGTTGCCTCTGGTAAAAGACTTCCACCAGCCAGGCCAAGGGCAGAAATGGTGTCAGGATGCAAGACTTAAAACTTTATTTTTATAAAATTAGTTGATTTATTATGATACTGAGTTTTGCTATTTTGTCCAGACTGGTTTCAAACCTCCAAGTATAAGGGAGCTTCCTAACGTTACCTGATTAGAAGGAAGTAGGAACATATGCCTCCATGTCTGACCAAATAAAACGAAAGCCATGATTAACTGAGAACTACAGGTGAAAGGCTGATTCTTACTGCACACAGTAATCTGCTCATGGTGTAGAAAGAAGCCCTCCCTAATGTTCTCAAGTCGAAGTAAGTGTCCAGAGATTTCTCATTAAGTAAGGTGGTTTCTTGACTGCATAGGGCTGCCTGCAGAATATGATGAAGGGGACATCCAAGAATTTTAGTGCTCAAATAAGACGGTAAAAATATGAACAGAGGGGCTGGAGAGATGGCTCGGCAGTTAAGAGCACCAACTGCTCTTACAGAGGACCCGGGTTCGATTCCCAGCAACCACATGGCTAAGAACCTTCTTAGCACTCGGGAGGCAGAGGCAGGCAGATCTCTGAGTTCAAGGCCAGCCTTGTCCACAGAGTGAGTTCCAGGCCAGCTGGGGCTATGGAGAGATCCTGTCTCAAAGAGACATATATANTTATTTATTTATAATTTATATTTATAAGTATTTGCCAGCAGGAGTGTATATGCACTCTGCCTCCTGAGTGCTGGGATTAAAGGCCTGTGCCACCATACCCAGCAAATAAATATTTTTGAAAAGCAACTTTCATGTCCATTCCTAGAGATAGGAATGTGATCCCATAATAAAAGAATAGATTCTGCTATAGTTGTCTATTTAAACAAGAAGCTTTGAACTAGATACAAATCCTTAGAGACGCTTGAATCTTTAGGCCTCTGCAGTTCTTTAGAAGAAGGAAATGAGTTTAAAATAAAAGATAACAAAATCTTCCAAATTAGGCAAATTTTCTGGCAAGCACAGCTAAGAAGCATCCAAAAATACACGTGTCATTCTTAATCTTTCACAGAAAGCCAGAGAAGAGCAATGGGAAGAAAATTAAATTGAATGCGTGAGATTCATATACAGGAATGCAAATTACACAAATTTGAATGCCTCACAATGTAATGAGTGAGTTTATGCTCCTCTTCTAGATAAATTCAGGCAAATTGAATAGGCTGGAAAAAGAAATCAAGATTCTTGCCTCTGAAATTTCACATCAAAACCACAGTGTTTTAAGAGAAATCAGCTAATATTTAAGTATACTTGAAAGGGCCTTTCTTGTCTACATACTAGTGAACCATATAGTATAGTGAATTGCATGACTGTGCAAAGATGCAAAATATGCAGAACTGAATGAAATGCTATTTTTGTTAAACCTTTGCCACTTCTAAATTTTCAGTATATTTTCTCTAGTGGCACCATCGTAAAATGATTTTGTTTTCTTCAAAAAACTTTCAATGAAGGTAGTTCACTAATCGAGGTTCCATCCCTAACACCACAAAACATTACTTAATATCCACAAAAACCTTGAAATGAGGACTAACATACAAGGATCTGGACTATTTCCTATAACAGTAACTTACTAAGGATTCCAATATATAAATTATAACAGGAATGTCCTAAAGTCCCCTGGAAGCTTCACTAGTTGGGTAAACCACTTTTATATCTACTGTACTGTCTTAAATGTATTTAAGAGACTATCATTTTGATAGTTAGACTAGAGACCACTTATTCCCAATTCCCTTGGTCACAACTGATTAAGCAGGCCTGATGTCCTGACCCAAGAACAAACTATCTGCACACTGATGGGCTGTCCTTGAATGTGATGCCTAAATTCATCCCAGTAGGAACGTGTAACTAATTAGAACAGTCATACCATTATTGCCTCCTTGGAAGTGGGAAGGGGAGCCTTAGAGATACTTGTTACTAGTAGCAAGGACAGGAGCCAGAACATCACAGGGACTAGCAGAATCATAGTAGCAAAGCACACTTGAAGATGGATAAGCAAGCTCCGGTTAAGTGACTATCCTTGACTTCATTTTCTCCAAAACAGATTCTGAGATAACAAGTGATTTATTGAAGAATTGCTTTAGGGATGAGGATATACCTCCATGGACAAAGTGCTTGTTGCATAAGCAAAAATACATGAGTTCAAATCCCCAGGCCCAAGGTGCAGTGTGCACTTGTAAGGTGGAGACAGGAGAATCCCCAGACACCGGCCAGCAAGCCTGGTTCATGGAAGAAAAACAGTGGACTATGAATGGAAGTTCCTAGAAAAGAAAAGAAAGTGCGTCTTCAAATCAAACCTTCTACAAGGCTGATGGACTCGCTGGAACTTTTGTGGTTGGGGAGAGCTTGGGATGTTGCAGGTCCAGAGGCCAATCACAGTTTATCTTGGGCTAACTTTAGCCTCCTACACAGCAGTTCTTTGCCCACTTCTGTGTCTGACATTTTATCTTTTGCCTAACAGATAAAAACCTTTTGGAATGTATTAATTAAGCTGAGCAGTAGCTTCTACCAGCCAAAAGGCTGAGTGCCTTCAGACAACTTCTGAAGCTTATGTCTGAGATCCCTCTCTCCCTGTAACCACCTGCTTAGTGTTTTCATCAATGTATCTGAAAAGTGCCTTGATTTGTGACTTTCTTTGTTCTGTTACTATAAAAAAAAAAAAAAAAAGAAAAAAAAAAAAACTTCATGAAACCACTTCCATGGATTTGGGGTAACATGAGTCTGTGTTCTCAGGCCATTGTCACTCAGATTTGACTCCAGAATAAACTCTTTTATTCTCTTTGAAGAGAGTGTGTAGACAAGTCCCTGCCTTAAATAAAGTGAAAGCTGAGGAATGACTCCTGTTGTCTTCTGACTTCCACATGTATGTAACATTGTATGTATACATCATTGTACATATGGATTCGCCTTCATGCACACAAATGTATACACATGCACACACAAACATACACAATATGCATTCACACATCATATGCATATCAACACATATATGCATCGTAAACATACACAAACACAAATTTAAAAGCGAATTTCTCTCCCGAATACAGAATGGTAAGTGCTGAGGGAAACAGGTGAGAGTAAGTAAGAAATGGTATGAACTCAGGTAAGGTCTAAAGAAGGTTTTCCTTGTATTAAGTCCAAAAATAAATATTATTAGCCTTAGGGGCATTGAGGATGGAGCATTTGAAGGAAAAATATTAGGTCCTGAATGCAACTCCCATGCATCTACCATCCTCTGGCTACCTTCCAGGAGAGCAGCAACCTACCCCCAACTGGCTCCTCTGACTTGCCGTAACAACCACAGGGTACTCCCTGAACTGGCATCCCCAGGACTGACCTTCCTGGTAATGGAACATCCCACTCCACACCTACCTGATTTGACACAACCTCAGCCACAAGCCCCTTCCCTCTTCCTGATGAAACATAAAAACTTGATTCTGTAAGGGAGTGTGTGCTCTCCTCTGGATCCCAGGCTGTGAGGAGGGGTCCAGCTCCATTCTCTTACCTCCTCCTCCCTTTCTCTTCCTGACATTCAGGACTTGAACATTTCCTGCAGCCTACTTTAACTGAATGGCAGCTGGTAACCCACCTGGTGCCTCAACTCTCACCACCTATTGCTCCATAGGCAAGGCAGGACCGTGTATAGAGGTTCTTATGGACTGGTCCAAGAATCCTCTTACCAAAACCTTCTCCCTTGTCTCCCTAGATGGTGCCCCTAGAAAGGACTGTTCATAAGATTTATACTTTGGATCTTGGAAATCCCTCAGACCCTCAGTTTGGAGGGTACCCCAGTATATGGCCTGAGACTCAGTCCATTGACCTCATCAGACTGGGCCTTTATCTCAGGGGAATCTCTTGATTCAATCCCCCAACTCTTCTCTCACTATTTTTAAAATGTATTATTTTTTTATTTTTTATTTTATTATTATTATTTTTTTCTGTTGTTGTTGTTTTTTTGAGATAGGATCTGCTTTAGTCCCAGCTGGCCTGGAGCTTGCTCTGTAGACCAAGCTGGCCTTGAACTCACAGAGATCCGCCTGCCTCTGCCTCCCAAGTGCCAGGATTAAAGGCATGAGCCACCACGCCTGGCCCAAGACGGTTCTTAGCCGACATGTGGGTGCTGGGAATGGAACCCAGGTCCTCTGCAAGAGCAGTCAGGTGCTCCCAACTGCTGAGCCATCTCTCCAGCTCTCCTCTCACTATTTTGTCTCTGCGTTCCTACCCCGCAGTATCTGCTCACAAATTTCTAAGGTCCCTGGTAACAGCATCCTTGGCTTGTTTCTCAGCCTTGTGACTCCAATCTGATTTAAAACAAAAGAAACTTTATCAGCTATTGACCTTTGCTGGCCCCAATAGAAATTAGGTAATAATGACCAGTGACCTAAATTTTGCACATTTGACCCAAATTTCATTCACAGGAACTGTGAATAGTCTTCTCCACTCTCATTGCTCGCTTCTCTTAGCAGACTCCTTTTAATAAGTTACTATGTACTATTTAGGCTTACTATTAGGCTAACTCCAGAGATGAATGTGGCCCTGCTACTTCAGATCCAAGAATGTTTATTATTGAGAAGTTGACATTAGACATGGGATTGGCCATCCTACTTCAGACTCAAGCATCTTAAAGGGTCCTTGAAATCCCTCTCCTGGGCTGGGCTACCTCCTTAAATTTGTGACAGGAAAGAGAACAACAGATGAAAGGAAAAAGCAGAATTTTAGCATCAAGAATCTCCAATACTTACTCTAATCTGGAAATTGAAATTAGTCAGAAGTTATGTTCACATCTGAAATGGAAATTTTCTGCATAAAAATTAATATTTACCTAAATATTACTTTTCTGTTTTTTATTACAGAAACTTTGGTTAAAAGCATGTATATTAAGCCTTTATGTTATTTTATGAGGAGGTTCATCAACACCTTAAACATTGAAGCTTAAGATTATGCACAGTGAATAATTGCAGGAATTGTTTGGTAACCAGCATCTCTGTGGCAGCATCCACCTCTCAGTGGCTTGGCATCAAGCTGTTCAAAGAGTTCACTTTGAGAGATTCAACACTTTAAGGACTGCTCTGTGACTTGGGGAACAAGTGCAGGATTTGAGATGGTCGCATAGATTGCAGTGTCATTTTAATGTTACTCAATTCTGTGTTCTGTATGTTCCACATAAGGAATCTGAATACAGTTGGCAAAAGGTTAAAATCATTTATTGGGCCTTGATCCTTTTCTTTTTTTTTTTTTAAGTTTTATTTAGTTATTTTTTTCTTTTAAAATTTTTTTAAAATTTTATTTATTTTTGTATGTATATGAATGTACTGTCTGCATGTAGGTTTGTGCACCCATGTCGTACAATGCCGCGGAGGTCAGAAGAGGGTCTCGGATTCCCCTGGAACTGGAGTTCTCCTGGGATTGGAGTTACAGACGATTCTTCGCCGCCATGTGGGTGCTGGGAATCGAACCTGGCTCCTCTGCAAGAGCAGTCGTGCTCTTAACCGCTAGGCTATCTCTCCAGCCCCTAGGGCCTTGATCCTTTTCACAATACTTCACTGGATATTTTAAAGTTACAAACCCAATTGCTTGCTGTAACAATGGTCCAACCATTGGTGAACAAATCTGGGAAAGTATGGCTGCTTCATTAGACCCTTTCAAACGTTCCTATCTTCATATTTTCTCTTTCCTTGCTACTATAATTATAGTGTGATCTTTTGTTCTTATGCTGCCCTGATTTTTATTAGTAACCCATAAATTCATTGTTAAATTATGAGTTCTTTGTTATTCTCGGTAAATTCACTGATATGAAGCATTCTGCTTTGCTTACTACCAGTTCCTGGGTCCCTCCCCCATGTCCTCCCACACTCAGGAGGGGGATGGAAGGTCTCATTAGAATTCATGTCCACTTCCCTCTACCTGATGACATGCACTAGGCTAGATGGTAATCCTTCAAAAGAGACACCTCACTGTTGAATATCAGCTGCCACCCTGTCCTGTGCATCCTCTGCTTATCCAAGACAAAACTAACCTGACAAGATCCCAAACCCCATCTGGTTCCTCTTTCCTCTGAGACAGGGGTGGGCACTGGGCAAAAGCATGCCCTCATCTTCAGCCTCCCACTAAGCATTGTCCCTCTTATAAATGGCACAACAGAGATGGCCTAGCAATTAAGAGCGCCGACCACTCTTACAGAGGACCCGGGTTCTATCCCCAGCACCCACATGGCGGCCGAGAACCGTCTGAAACTCCAATTCCAGGAGAACTCCAGTTCCAGGGGAATCCGACACCCTCTTCTGACCTCTGCGGCATTGCACGACACGGGTGCACACACTTGCATGCAGACAGTACATTCATACACACACCAGAAATAAAAAAAAAAAAAAAAAAAAATCCTAGCAGTGGGAGGCAGAGGCAAGGAGCAGATCTTATGAGTTATTAAGGCCAGCCTGGTCTACAAAGTGAGTTCAGCACGCTGGGGTCTATCAGGGAGACCCTGTCTCGAAAAGACAAAAAAAAAAAAAAAAAAAAAAAAAAAAAAAATCAGATATATTGTTTTATGAAGGCATTTTCAGGTCTCAGCTGTGACTTCAGTCATACTTACTGTTAATAAATTAACTCTATTATTTTTAATTCTTTTTTTTTTTTTTGGTCTTTTCGAGGCAGTGTCGCCCTTTAGTCCCAGCTGACCTGGAGTTCACTATGTAGACCAGGCTGGTGTAAACTCACAGTGATACACCTGACTCTGCCTTCTTGTAATTCAGAAAATGTCAATTGGGCCATTCGATTTTATAGAGCTAGCTATAATGGTCAGTATTGTAAGGAAATTTGTTCCTGCTCAATAATACCCTCTCTGATCATTACCACCAGCCCTAATTGTAACTCCTATTGAGTCTGAGCTAAATCATCAGCCAGTAACTGACTCTTCCAGCGTACCTAGGGCAGAGCTGCCACCTGGGTCCCCCAACCTATCTAGTCAGGCAGGCAGGCTCACTGAATGATCCCCAACCTATCTAGTCAGCCACACCTTATTCCCTAGTCTGACCTCCCTCAGCTCTACTAGCATGGCCTCCACCTTCTCCCAGGAATGCTCTACTCTTATTTCACATTTTACTCCTATTTCTTGACATAATGAAGTCCTCTGTTCTTAACAATCACTGTGTGCTTCTCCAAATCGCTTGCCCCTGAAATACCTGACACATGACTCTTCTCTATGAACCACTATGGAGGGTGTTGGATTCCCCTGGAACTGGAGTTCTCCTGGAGTTGGAGTTTCAGAAGTTTCTCAGCTGCCATATGGGTGCTGGGCATCAAACCTGGGTCTTCTGCAAGAGCAGTCAGCGCTCTTAACCGCTAGGCCATCTCTCCAGCCCCTCCATTACATTTTATTAACATAAATGGAACAAACACATGATGTTACCTCTGCTTATCTTCCAGTAGTCGTAACAAGTCACAGGGCAAAAGCTGAGACCAAGAAGCAGGGAAGGCCAAAGAGGAAGAGCGAAGGGAGGTAGCGAGGAACATAGATGCAGGACAGGGTAACAAGGGGGTAATTCCTAAATAGATAATAAAGCAGAAAGGGACACAAAGCTTTGATTTTATCTCCTTTTCACTTTTTTTACCTAGGTTATAAAACATAATAGGAACATCGAGCCAGTCTAGTAAAAATAAAAAAGGGACAATCAATTAAGTAAAGCATTTTTTAAAAGACGATTTCATATAAACAAGTTCCCTGGACTTGTTTATCACCTATCAGAAGATGCTTGGTGGAAATGCATTTTTTTAAAGTGTAGAAACATTGTACATGGAGATTTGGTTCCATCTATGTCAGACTATATTCAGCAGTACAAGAGGCTCTTGTTTAATTTTTTTCTCAATTCTGTCATATTTCCTTCATTATAAATGAGTTCCTCAGAGAGGGGATGAAATGTGTCTGAAAGAGGGGAGAAGGAAAGAGAAGGAAAGGCAAATGCTAGGGAGGGGAAAGGCAGGGGGAACGAAGGACAGAGGACATAGCCACTCTCTGCTGGTACTCTTGTAATTTCAATTTCTAAAATGGGGGTAATAAGGGATGGCAATAAATTAAACTTTCACGAAATCTAATTTGGCCACTTTTTTGGAAATAGAGGGTCTAGGTATATAGAACTGGCTGGCCTGGAACTAACTATATAAACAGGGCTTGTCTTGAACCTACTGAGACCCACCTGCCTCTGGTTCCTGAGTGCTGAGATTAAAGGCATGTACTACTATGCCAAGCTTGATATGTCTGCTATTGCTATTGTATGTCTAATGACCTAACAACAGATACCTGTACCAAGCATCTACTAGAAAACAATGTGCAGAAACGTTTAACCAGTCAGCGTTAGAGAGTGTATATTATTGGATGGTAGCCATTGTAGACATTGCTGAGGTTCATGTTTACTAGGATGTACATATACTTATCCCATGTACATGGAGACAAAACAAGGTTTCTATCAGGCTAGAAGTTGTGACAGAGACCTGGCAATTTTCAGCTCTGTTTGCTACCGTATAAGCCCCAGCATGTGTGATCTTGATTACCAAAAGGAAACTTGGTTATTCCTGTCATCCAGAACAAGGGGAGTTTATCAGAAACATCTGGGATTTATTATACAGCATGATAGGTAAGGAAACATATAATATTAAATGTGGAAGGTATATCATATACAGTCCTGTATATACACCATCCTCTAATGATTACTGACTTTGTATTGCAATAAATATTACATTTACATTTACATTTAATTTTCTGGTAGTTATCAAAGATAGGTCTTCTCATTCCTTTTACAGAGGAAGAAGCGGAGACTCAAGGAGGTTGTGTAACTGCATAATCACACTGTTACTAAGTGAAAGAGCTTGGATTTGCACATGGTGTTCTACTCAAAAGTCCAAATTTGACAAAAAAAGAAAGAACAAACAAAATCGACAGTGTAAGATGCTATCACTAAACAGTTAATCTCAACATTTACTTTGAAATTGAAGATTTAAGGCTAATTAGATGGCTCAGAAGATAAGGTGGCTTGCTGCCACTCCTGATGACCTGAGTTTGATATTTAAGACCCACACATAAAAGGAAAATGGAGAAAGGAACAAACCAGCTCCTGAAAGTTGTCCTCTGACCGCCATGAAAGTCTAGTCTCCCCACCCCACACAAATACACGAGTATAATAAAAACTAAATTGAACACGTGAAGCAAAAACATGAAACAAGAATTCCATACAGGAACTTTTTTTTTTTAATTGATGCTTTGTGTATTTCATACATCATTTTCCAATTCAGTTCAGGCATATTTTCCCTTCCCTTCCCCCCATCCCACCCCACCCCATCCCAGATCATGCAGGAACTTTTAAAAGATAGTAATAAATTTAAATTTATTAGGGCAACAGTAGAAATCAATGAGTCACAGCACAGACATGACATATAAATCTAAGATTTTATTCTTAGATTTCAACTAACTTTCATCAAAACTGACAAAATTCATGATCTTCTATTGATTAAAAAAGAACTTTGAGCTGAGACTCATATGCAAATGAATTCTTAATGATGATATTATTGTTAATTGATTAAAAGTCTCCTGATATTGATTTCCTACTTAGTACCTTGCTCCTAACTTTTTCATTGCTAGAATATATTTTAATTCATTTTTCTTGGGAACAGTGTGTTTTCTTCTAATTACCTGTAGCTTGTAATGGTCTGTGCCTAATTTTCCCTGTATCTGTCCTTCGCTTTTTAGTCAGCATGTTCCCTTTGGAAAACCATACAGGTTTAAGTCCTCATTGATTTGTTTAACATTTGAGGCAATTACCGATTCTTGTGTATTTTTTTCTCACGATCTCACTTTGAGTGTCTAGGAAGCAGCAGTAAATAATTTATGGTTTTTCTGATACTCGATCCATATTGAAAGTACTTAAAAATTATGGGCTGAAGAGATGGCTCAGCAATCTGAAAATAACCAATGTACAGACAATCAAAAACATATTTTGATTAAATATGAAGAATAAAATGGTGAGGAGCTGCCAGACAGCAGACATTGCACCAGGTGATGACAGCATGCCACGTCACCAAATGTATTTAAGCAAGTGCCAAATGGATTCCGGTGTGCAGTAACCATGGTATTCGAGGACTTAACTGCATAGGATGCATGCTATACCTGTATCTATTTCAATTAGCTAGCAGAACTCCATAAAGGGAACAGAATATTCTGGGTTTTGTCTGAAATTTCTCTAAGACACACTGAAGTGTAAACCTTAACACTGATGCTCTGTGTCAAGTGCGACACAGCATTTCATTAACTTATTATCTACCTTCTGGTGAAGCAGTAAATTTTCACCTTTAATATCTGGATCCAAACTTTCCATACACTTAAATATTGGAATAAAGCCCTCTGAAAATGTTTAGGATCATCTACTTCTTTTTAAATATAGCCATGTTTGCCTCACTCCCCACAAATACCACATATACCCCCCTCCAAGTTTTAAACCAAACCAAAACAACAACAACAACAAAAACCCACAGTACCATTATGACAGACAACTAACAAGGAAAACTGGTCATGACTAACATAAAATATTGACATTTTAAAGGGAAAATTTTTATTGTAGAAAGGTATATACTATAATATATATAAACATAAGGGGGAAATTGTGTATAAAAATTTACAAAGAACATTCTTTTTACCTTGTCAGTAACAGAAGAACTTAGCTGGCTACGAGCTGCACAAATACAATGTTATGTAGAGGGAGGTTGACATCTGGATCTAGGCCAAAGATTAAAAGCATCACCTTAAAATATTTACTCAAGAGCCACAAAAGTTCATTTTAAGGTGAAATAGCTCACATAATCGAAAACTTTTATCAAAGTTTACTCTAGGGCTGCCTACACATCGTATGTGTATAAAATGCCAAAAATTGAATGCATGATTAGGCAGCATAATGCCTTTGAAGTTCTATAAACTATTTAGTAGTGCCTTCACATTTATCATGCCTCATTCTAAACAAGAAGCACTTTAATTTATGTTATTTTTAGTTCTTGTGACCTAATGGATTTCCTCAACAGAACCCTAGTAAATGGTGCCTATGAGTAATTGCTACAGAAGAGAATAAATTCAAAATCTTTTCTTTTTACCTATACAAGACTATTTCCATTATACTTGAATTATTCCTTCTTCCATTATCCTTTAATGCTTTATTTTAGAAATTAAAGAGTAGTTTCATGTAAAATTTTATTTGAAATCTAGGGTTTTTTTTAAATTTATGTATATGAGCATATTTCCTGCATGCATGTAAGGACACCCCTGTTGTGCAATGCTCTCTGAGGTCAGGACTGATTCATGAACACAGGGGAACAGAGGCTTTCAGGCCACTGGAAGCTTGCAAATGTGTACTGTGGCAGTGGCAGCATCAAGCATAGGACCCGTACCAACTCAATTAAACAAGGGCCCAAAGGGGAGGAGAGAAATGGGTGGTGGGGCGGCCCTAGGCTGAGAACTACTGGAGACTAATTGCTACTGGGGGAGGAAGAGTATGCCTTACTTATCATCTCTAGATGAGGTGACTAGACTCTACTGGATGGATTTTCACTGAGGGGCATATGGGTACAAATGCTTGACTGGATAGGACTTAGCAAGTATGGCAGAATACAGGAGGTCTGGCGGGGTACTGGAGGGGTATGGATGGGCAAAAGAGTCTAAATTTGATTAAGAATTATTGTATATAGCCAGGCATGGTGGCGCACACCTTTCATCCTAGTACTTGGGAAGCAGAGGCAGGTGGATCTCTGTGAGTTCAAGGCCAGTCTGGGCTACGTAGTAAGTTCCAGGACAGCTGCAGCTACAGGGAGACCCTGTCTGGGAAAAAAAAAAAAAAAAGAACTATTGTATGAAATTATAAAAGCTAAATAAATAAATAAATAAATATATTAAAAGGCTCTAATCGATGGATAAATTTATGCCAGCACATTCTTACAGTATTCACAAATATTGCACAGTATAAAAATCTTTGGTATTTGTGGCAATATGCATAACACCAGGAAATGGGCACATACTTTGATCCACTGATTCTATGTATAGGATTTTATTCTAAATTTAAAACAAAATATATCATACTTATTTAGGAATGCTCATAAAAACCCAAAACCACCCAAAGGATCATCAGTAATGCTTCTGAAAAACATATCATTATATAACTATCGAATGAGACACAATTGAGTTTTTAATTAACATGGGAGGATAGTCAAGTGGCATAATCAGGCTATAAAACAGTATGTCTCAGGTGAATAATTTTATGTCTATAATTTATGGAAAAATAATTGTAGATATTAACAATCATAGTTCAGTTTGGGAGAGTGAGGAATTGACTAGGATCAGCTTAGAAAAAAGCTACTAAAACAATTTTAAATGTTTGTCACACTAAGTAATAATCATCTAAATTTATAATATAAAGAAAAGGATGATCATGTAAAAGGCATCATGAAATTCTTTTAAATATAGCATGTTTTTCTATGTAATTACAGAACTGCTATATAGTTGGGTGTAAATCCTTTGCTGCCATCTTCTGGAACTTAGTAGCTAGTGCACGCCCCCAGGTTTCTGTCCAAAGGTTTGAAGACCAGACAAGGGGGGAATAATTGCAACCTCAAAGGAGAACCACGCCAAACAAAAACTGGGTTTTATTTATATGTTGAATGATTTGATTTATTATCATAAACCCACATTTGCCCTATGGACCCTCCTTGAATATCCTGAAAAAAAAATTCCACTTTGCAATGTCTTGGACTTTCTTTCTTTTTTTTTTTTTTAATTTTTATTGATGCTTTGCGCATTTCGTACATCATTTTCCAATTCAGATCAGGCATATTTCCCTTTCCCTTCCCCGCCACCCCCACCTCATCCCAGATCATGTATTCTGCCATAACTGTCCTGCATCTTTCTCTCAGTTTTTTTTTTTCCTTTTTTAGCTATAAGTGATAATCCATGAGTACAAGCATCCTTCGTGCAAAACCAATCTGCAGGCTGTTGTGCCCAAACCCCCACAGCCCCACCATCCAGTGGGGGGTGACAGGTTGTTTGTTCAATCAAGTTGATCAAATGAGTGTCCAGACTACATCGCTGTAGTTTCACCATTCACCCCAATCGGAGCCTTTACATTCTACCATGCCCCCTCTTCCGCAGATTGTTCCCTAGGCTTAGAAAAGGGGCACAGGTGGATGAGAAGTAAAACAGTCCACTCTCTCTGGAGCTGTTGACTTGGACTCTGGTCAATTCTGGCTGTTTCCTTTCATGGGCTGACAGTTTGTCCAGGAATAACCTTTCGATCCTACTAATGAAGCACAAGCAATTAGATATATAGGTATTTAAGCAGCACTAATAGTTATGGTAGGTTACTTTAGCATAGACACATGTTTGGATATGTTAATCCATGAATTACATTTTCCCCCCTGTTAAATATGACAGGGTCTTACTGTGGCTTATAACATCTCCTAACCTGTAGAGGATGTAAGCTTGTGGCATCAGCCATGGGTTATTCCTCCAAGGAGAGAGCCAATAGCCAATTAGATTTGGGATATACAGGCACATGGCTGCCTCTGCTGCACAGTATTTCCAGGCAGGTGAGGTGTAGCTGGTGCTGACGGTGGAGTCTTTCTTTTAAAACTGGAGTTTAATTCCATAAAATTCATACATTTTATAAAAATAGAGATAACAGATAATGATAAAAGAACAAACAGGAGGAGGCAGATGAGGAATTATTGTTTTCTATCTTACAACCATCTCTGCTTTAAAGGGAAATTGCAGGGCTGGAGAGATGGCTCAGTGGCTAAGATCGGTGACTCTCGCAGAGGATGTGGTTAGATTCCCAGCACCCACAAGGTGGCTAAGAAACCATGTTTAAGCTGGGCGTGATGGTGCAGGCCTTTAATCCTAGCACTCGGGAGGCAAAGACAGGTGGATCTCTGTGACTTCAAGGCCAGCCTGGTCCACAGAGTGAGTTCCAAGCCAGATGAGGCTGTTAGGGAGATCCTGTCTCAATAAATAAATAAATAAATAAATAAATAAATAAATAAATAAAAATTACCTGGAACAGGAAGGCGCCAGGCAATTCATGAAAGGCAGATGGCCTGAGTGGCTACGCACAGGAGAAATGATGCATGTAAATCATTTCTGTGCTAGGAGATCAGCCAAGATAAAATGCTGGTTCAGTGTCTTATACAACACTAATGCAAGCTTGTACATGTGAGACCTTATTAAAAGAGAAGGTTTCTTAAAACTTCACAGTATCAACGTGTCACAAGACTTTCCTGGAACATTTCCAGTGGAAAATAATGCTTTTGTTGAATGTGCCTGCACCTTTAGATATTACTGTACTTCATTCTTTCCCCTCTCCAGGAACTTCTAGGAGG
This sequence comes from Rhizomys pruinosus, assembly GCA_009823505.1. Classification (NCBI taxonomy): domain Eukaryota; kingdom Metazoa; phylum Chordata; class Mammalia; order Rodentia; family Spalacidae; genus Rhizomys; species Rhizomys pruinosus. The sequence goes on along the minus strand of VZQC01007823.1, from coordinate 771,354 downwards.
AACACCATTGTTCTCTCCTCACACCTCCATATCCCTCACTCATCCATATGTTTAAAACAGTCTTGCCTCACCTTTTTCTTTCCCTAGTCCAGTACTGGTGAATGTTTTTCTCTTGGGTGAAAAGTAGATAGGTAAAGCTTTGATTTACAGCATTCTAGCAGTATCTGCCAATTTCAAATCCTCCATAGATGATTTAAAGCTGTCACCTTGAGATCACTGAAAGCCAAGTTGGGACTGACGGTGTAGAAGGGACTCAGGAAGAGGCGTTAACTCCACAGCACCTCCCTGTGATCTCTATGAAGCTGTGCTCATGTAGGCCCCAGGCAACCCCATGACCTCCTGATACATAGAGTTCTTTATTCACTGACCATTCAGCAGCCTTCTTGGCCACTACTTTATGGCTGACTCCTCTTCTGGCTAGTTCTATTCTCTAGCAGTTGCTTGGCTTCTTGCATTCAACCACACACTAGTTGATGTTCTCCAGCGGTTCCATTCCTTGCCCCTCCCTGTGTTCTCTGTGGTCAGCACCTCAGCCTTACCTCTCTCCATATGTCGCAGTCATCCGAGTCAACAGACCAGAACCTGCGATTCCACTGCTCCCCGTTTACCTATGGAGCATAGCTTTAGTTACATTTTCAACAATTGATTACTTCTGTGCTTTTTATTCTTTCCTGTTTCCACTGCTGTGCCTGACCTCATATCTCCTGCCTCCGCCTTCCTGAGCAAAAGCCATGGCTTCCTTCTGGGGTGACATCATCGTCTAGCTTTTCCTGGGTCTCCTCCCTCACCTCAATTCATTTTCCATTTTACAGTTGATAGCTTGATTTAGGACAATTCAGTTATCACTTCTTTCATTTTTTCCTCTCCATAGACTAAATGTTTAATTGCACAGTCCCTGCTTCCCCACTATGGGCAATACATGCCAACTAAAGTCAGACATATTAATATAAAATAAACTACCATCTGCTCAGTATTTCTTTTTTTTTTAATTTTTATTTTATTTTTTATTTTCGTATGTGTATGAATGTACTGTCTGCATGTAGGTCTGTGCACCCGTGTCATACAATGCCGCGGAGGTCAGAAGAGGGCGTCGGATTCCCCTGGAACTGGAGCTAAAGGCGGTTTTCAGCCGCCATGTGGGTGCTGGGGATCGAACCCGGGTCCTCTGCAAGAGCAGTCGGTGCTCTTAACCACTAGGCCATCTCTCCAGCCCCCTGCCCAGTATTTCTATATTGAGCACAGAATCTTGACTGAAAAGCTGGGTATACAAAAAAGAAAATATATTATGGGAGTTATGTAATGTCTTTTACTTCCATAGCATTTTAAAATTAATTAATTTACAGAAAGGGTCTCACTCTGTAGCCCCAGGTAGCCTAAAACTCATTATATAGACCAGGCTGGCCTTGAAATCACAGAGATCTGCCTGCCTCTTCCTCTGCCTCCTGAGGGCTGGAATTAAAGACATGCTCACCACCCCTGGCTTCATAGAATATTAAAACAAACTAAGTAATTTATGAACAATAGACATTTATTCTCTTGCAGTTAATTTATGAACAATAGACATTTATTCTCTTGCAGTTCAGGAAATGAGAAGGTGTATACCTGTTCCTTACAAGTTGAAACACTTCCACCTGAAGGTAGGGAAAGGCTCACAAAAGCTCCCCAAAATTACAAAATTCACAAGCAGCAGGCAGTTGCTGGGGGAGAGGGGGGTCTGGGCAGAGCTAGCTACAAGTTATGCAGGGAACCCTAGTAACACAGCTTTCCTGAGTCACTGTCCATGTTGGAGCGGACTTTGTTGCATGAGTCATTCATGTTTGTGCATCTAACCTCTAACCCACAGTCCTGGAAGTAAACCCAATAGACACATTGGTTCAACAAGGTAAGTGTGAAAGGAGGAGTTTCTTTGGCTTGTCATCTGTGTTCTCTAAAGCGGGTAGACAGGCTACACCCTTGAGAATGTAGGCGAGGATCATTTCCTATGGCATTTATCACAATCAACTGAACACATAGGCTATTAAAAAGTTTTTACATAGCAAGCTCCAGGCCAGCTGGGAATAAAGGGAGACCCTGTCTCAAAAAGACAAAAAAATAAAATAAAATAAAAAAAGTTTTTTAAGAGTGAGCCCAAACCTGGAAGATACTATTTCGCCTAGCTATCTATTAGAACCATCTGTCTGCCAAAACTGTACTGATGGATCTCTTGTTCCCTCAACCTGGGCAGACGGAGCTGCCTGTGCCCTCACCCTGGGCCAACAGAACTGTCTCTGGGGCTCAGCTTCTCCCACTGAGTCCTTCAGTCAGGCCATACATGAGATTTATTCAAAATGCTTTCTCCAGTGAAGCTGGAGAAACACAAGGTCAATTTCATTTGGCTCCACCCTTAATCCTCATAGACCATCTGTCTATGGACCATCAGGGTCCTTTCCACCTGTACCGGATTCAATGGAGGTGGAGCACTGCCTGGTGGCACTTGAATATGTAAGCTGACAAACTGAGGAAGCCAAGCAGAGGCCCAGTTATCAGACCTAAGGTTTTGCTGATGTTAATTAAAAGTCCAGATTATGTCCACTAATAAAAGTCATTCCCATAATTTCTCAGGCCTTTCTAGCTTCTAAGAGGCTGACAGCTTTGCTGGCTGTGGTCCTGCATGCCGCCAGTCTCTGTTTCTGTTGTCACACTTCTCTGACACCCTCCCTATATTAGTCACTTTTCTGTTGCTGTGATGAAATCACCAAGACCAAGATAAAAAAAAAAAAAAGCCGGGCGTGGTGGTGCACACCTTTAATTCTAGCACTTGGGAGGCAGAGGCAGGCGGATCTTTGTGAGTTCAAGGCCAGCCTGGTCTACAGAGTGAGATTCCCAGACAGCTGGGGCTACAGGGAGACCCTGTCTCAAAAAGACCAAAAAAAAAAAAAAAAAGAAAAAGAAAAAGAAAGGAAGAGTTTAGTTTAATTTATGCGCCCAATTCCAGGAGCATTAGAGGCCTGGTTGAGGCTCGGCACGGTGGGGAGGCCCGCATGGTGGCTGGAGACGTCAGAGCGGGAGCAGAAGCAGAGGCCCACATCTCCAAGCAGGCACAGGAAGCAGAGAGAGACTGGAGATTGGCAAGACTTTTGAACTCTCTAAGCACCCCCCCCACCCCCACCCCACCCCCGTATTATGCTTCCTTTAGCATGACCACACCTTCTAAGACTTCCCAAAACAGAGCTACCAACCTGGGAGAAAATAGCCAAATACTTGGAGCCTATGAGGGACGTTCTCATTCAAACCACCATATTCTCACGCTTCTCTTGTGAAGACCCTCCAGGATCATACAGTATACTCACTGCATTTTGATACCACTAATTTAATTACTCTCTTTAAAAAAGCAAAGTGCCCGGCATGGTGATGCATGCCTTTAATCCCAACACTTGGGAGGCTGAGGCAGGCAGATCTATGTGAGTTCAAGGCCAGACTGGTCTACACAGTGAGTTCCAGGACACCTGCAGCTACAGGGAGATCCTGTCTCAAAAACACCAAACCAAACAAACAAAAAAAAAAACAAAAAATCAACAAAACCAAACCAAAACAAAAAGCAACAAATAAAGTAATACATTTTCCAGGATCTAGGGATTAGGCTGTGAACCTTTCTCTGTAAGGGTGACCTACTTTGGCGATTGCTTAAGAACACTAGGTTAGCCTGTGTCCAATCTTGACTCTAGTTACTAGTTACTAAAATAAATATCCAGGGGAAAAAGAATTAAGTTTTTAATATCCATTATTTTCAACTCTAATGTGTGGGTGTATAAGAAGTACAAGGATGAAGATGAAATAAAATAATATGAGTAAAATAGAAGGAATTACACTGAACCCAGTAGAGTCAGCAGTATACAGACAATAGTTTCCATCTAGAGTGTGTGTCTAACTGGGCTGAGAACATTAACTTAGTAAAGGTGATTTGTTCAAAATGACAGGAAGTCAAGGTGGGCATTGTGGCACATGCCTTTATTCCCAGTCCTTGGCAAATGGAGTTCTATGAGATCAAGTTCAGCCTGGTCTATATAGTGAGTTCCAGGCCATCTGGGGCTACAGAGAGACTGTGTTTGAAAAAGTGAACTGTATTAGAATAGGGAGAAATTCTCAAAAAAATGATAATTGGGGCTAGCAGAGCATTACAAGGGGACTATGTATGTATGTATGTCTATATGTACGTTATAGTAAATTATAGGCATGTTGCAGGAGCATACGGCAAAGGGAAGAGTTTAGGAATAAAAGTGAGAAATTACACAAGACACTTTGAAATAACAACCTTCAGTCTCTTCATTTCCAGCCTGAACAGGTAGGTCCAGCCAGGCGCCCCCGCTTCTGAGAAGCCTCTGGCAGTCTGTAGTGACAGTTGCTGCCAGCCAACCACACAGAACCCTTCACAACATCAAGCCTTTATTTACTTGTTTTGTAAGACTAAGGTTGTTTCTGATTCTGATAATTTTCACATTTATTTCAAAATAAGGATGTTTATTTACCTCACCCATATTAAAAATAAACTATACCGTAGATGGCTGGCTTTGGCTGAGATCCTGGTATTTCCCTTTTGTGAGTCCCTCTACATCCCAGGAGTCTGCAACTGTCAGTGTGCTTGTGCCTGAAGTCAGCCTTATATATCAAAAGATTTCCTTTATAACACACTTCTTAATCTGCTTGTTTATTCCTGCCTTGCTGGCATGAGCACAAATCCCAGATTCTAATTTTTCTCTGATCTTTGGCACCAGTATCCAAAGAGACATAAATAATTCCCTCATGTGGTATGAAAATAAGGAACTTGAAAAATAGCATTTTGTTAATTCTTAAAGAATTTCATGCAATGTGTTTTTTACTATATTCACCCCCCTCCTCCAGCTCCTCTTAGATCCACCTGCACATCCCTACCCAACCAACTTTCTATGCTCTTTTTAAAAGTTTGTCTAGTACAATTTATGCTGCTCAAATATGTTTGGGTGTGAGACCATCCCCTGGACCACGGTCAACTTACCCAGCAGCATACCCTTAATGAAAACTGACTTGCCTTCTCCCAGCACCTATCAATTGCTCTTCAGCTAAGGGTAGAGCTTCATGCCTACCTCATCCATCCAGGCTGGATCTTTGCCTGGCTTCAACTTGCACACCTCTTGTGCACATTGTCATAACTACTGTGAGTTCATATGTTCAACTGCCCTGTTGTATCTGGAAAAACAGTTTCATCATAGGCATCCACCACTTCTGGCTCTTACAATGTTCCTGGTCCTTCTTCCACAATGATCCCTGAGCCTTGGAGGGCTGGGCACTCTGCATTATCTTATTCTCTGCACACTGACCAGTTGTGTGTCTACTACAAGAAGAGGCTTCTCTGATGAGCGCTGAGAGACGCACTATTGTGATAAGTCCTTAGGAATCAGTTTAATACTATGTCCATTTCACAGAATAATAGTAGTAAATTTTCCCAAGGGGTCTGTGACCTATCTAGCCACAGGTTCTTGTTCCCAATAATGGTGACAAATATCCACCCCATTTAACTCTTCCTGTTCAGTTACTCTCCTTTCCCCCTTCTAGATCACTGCATTCTATCTCTCCTTTGAAGAAAAGTCACATCTCAATTTCTTTATGATGTGGAAATGGGACTTCTTACCTCCCTTTACACGCCCCCCCCCAGCCCCTTACACCATGCCCAATAGGCAGTACAGACTGAACAGACACCACAAGCACAGGCTAGTGGCAACATCTCTGATCAAAACCACTCAGGTAGGCTCTATATGCTCAATTTTTGTTCTTCTCTCCCCAATTCAGTATTCAACTCACACTCACTTGTGAGTGTGAAAATTCACACTGAATTTTCAGTGTGAAAACTGAAATACTGCAATAATGTTCATCTCTCTAGAGTTGCATATGCTGTTCTTGTTGAATTTTCTGAATGGTTTTCCATTTTGTGTTTACTCTGCCTTCCAGCCGTCTCTTGTTGGTAGCCAGGAACTCCCTGTTTTACCTTTGGCTTCTAAAATATGACTCAGAATATGTTTATGTTAGTATACTAACAGAACGAATGAGTGATAGTAAGGCTTAGACTTAAGAAGGTATTAAGCGGGCTGGAGAGATGGCCTAGCGGTTAGGAGCGCCGACCGCTCTTGCAGAGGACCCGGGTTCGATCCCCAGCACCCACATGGCGGCTGAGAACCGTCTGAAGCTCCAATTCCAGGAGAACTCCAGTTCCAGGGGAATCCGAGACCCACTTCTGAACTCCGCGGCGTTGCACGACACGGGTGCACAGACTTGCATGCAGACAGTACATTCATACACATACAGAAATAAATAAAAGTTAATAAAAAAAATTAAAAAAAAAAGCATGGAAATCTGTCATGACCGCCTGGGGCTCAGGAGTGTCAGCGTGCTCACTGTTGCCCCCCCCTTCTAAGCTTTATGGTTTGGATCTGAAATGTTCTCCAATGAGCTGGTGGCACTGGAAGCTGAAGGCCCTTCAGGAGGTGAGGCCTGGCAGTTGGAGGTAGTCCCTGGGAAGAGTCACTGAACACTGTACCTGCTTCTACTTCCAGCCTAATTACTCTCTGCCNCCATTAGATTCTCTGGAACTCGAATTATGAACAATTGTTACTTGACAGTGGGTGATGGGACTGGAACCTGATTCATTATTAAACTTAACTTCAGAGCCATCTCTCCAGCCCCATGCTTTAAGTTTTATTTATTTATTTGTTTATTTATTTATTAAATAATGCATTGACAAAAATAGCCAATTCTATATACATGCTAACCCATAACAAAACATTAGCATATAGTATGCATCTTATTGTGACAGATGCTTTTTTAAAATTTATTTTTCTCTATGTGTATGAATGTACTAGCTGCATGCAGGTCTGTGCACCCGTGTCGTGCAATGCTGCGGAGGTCAGAAGGCGGTATCGGATTCCCCTGGAACTGGAGTTCTCCTGGAATTGGAGTTTCAGACGGCTCTCAGCCGCCATGTGGGTGCTGGGGATCGAACCTGGTCCTCTGCAAGAGCAGTTGGCGGTCATAACCTCTAGGCCATCTCTCCAGACAGATGCTTTTTTAAGTTATATTATTTTTATATTTTATTTCTATTATTATTAATAATATTATTTTAGGTTTTTAAAACTTTTTTGTTGATGTTTTGTGAGTTATCTGTGAGCTTCTGCAATGTTTTAAATTTGTTTTTCAGTTTAACATGGTACTTAGTTATTCGTGAGCTCATTTGTTTAATAGTTTTGTATCTGTAGCCAAGTGTGCATTAGGCAAACAATGGTATCACAATTCTGGTGCTATGTGTCTGCTATCTGCTATTAACATATACTGAAGCTACTTGACAATATTAGTATACCACTTAAAATTGTGTAGCTTAAAATAAGAGAATAATGAAAAGACTTTGTGCATTAGGTCCTGTGGAAAAATTATTTCAGGAGAACTGTTTTTGTTTCCTACAGCTTTTTGTAGCATAACTATGTCATCTATTAATTACAGGTGTTGAAAATAAAATGTATTCTGTCAAAAAATAAGATCTTTATCCAAGAGCTCTTTTCCTTGATAATTTTTGGGTTTTGAACTGTTTTTTAAAGATTTATTTTTATTTATATGTATATGTGTGGGGTGGGGTTGCCTCTGAAGACTAGAAGAGGGTGTCAGATCCATGGAGCTGAGTTTCAGATGGTTGTGAGCTACCTGATGTGGGTGTTGGGAATGGAACTAAGGTTATTTGGAAGTATACTGAGCTATCTCTCCAGCCCCTTCATTGATATTTTTGCAATTTTATTTCCATAATCCATGCTTAAATAAAAACCTATTAGGCAAAAAGATAAAAAGTGAATAGAAAGATATTTTTGCATGAATATAATTATTTCAATATAATATAAATTTTAGCTCTTCCACATAAGGAAAATCAAGTCACCCACTTACTGTGGGCACAGATATTTTAATGGAATCATATTTGTTAATAGTAACTAGTGAGAATGGAAAATATTTTCTTATGCAGAGATTCACTAAAAAGATTAAAAACATAAAAATTAAGCAAATTTTGGGGCTGGAGAGATGGCTCAGCGGTTAAGAGCACCCAACTGCTCTTGCAGATGACCCGGGTCCTATTCCAAGTACCCACATGGCGGCTGAGAACCGTCTTTAACTCCAGTTCCAGGGGAATCTGTGGCCCTCTTCTGACCTCCGCAGCATTGCACGGCACGGGTGCACCAACCTACATGCAGACAGTACACGCATACTCATAAATTTTTTTAAGCTATTTAAAAAAATTAAGCAAATTTTGTGTTCCAAACAAGAACAAGTTGAAAGACATAAACTGAGTGTTAAGAAAAATCCTTGCAAATATAGTTTATAAAAGATTTTGGAGGCTGGAGAGATGGCTCCGCAGTTAAGAGCGCTGGCTGGTTTGCAGACTACCAGGATTCAGTTTCCAGCACCCACATGGTGGCTAACAACCATTTGGTTGTAACTCCAGTTCCAGGAGATCAGAACCCCTCTTTGGACCTCTGTGGACATTACACAACATGGGTGCACTCACATACATGTAGGCAATACACTATACACATAAAATATAATAAAATTAAATAAACTATTAAAACATTTTCTTATTGAATTTCATATATCTTTTGTGTACATTTAAAATTTCTACATTTATTAAATCTACATTTCATTGTGATTTGTTTAGAAATAATTGTTGAAGAGTAAAATATGGTATATACATGAAAACAATACAAAATACAAGTCTAATTACTAGTCAATGGATTCATTTTGTCAAATTTTTCAAAATAAAATAGTTGAAATCCATGTTACTTAATAATTTTGTTTTGCGTATGAATACATGCTAATTAAGTGAATTCGAAGTTGGTTTGTTCCTTCAACTGTACATTGACCTGCAGCTTAATGGAACATTTGAAAACTGATTCTAACCAGATTATCGTATACGACAGGGAAACTTTGTATCAAAGTAAGAGGAGAAATAGACTTTTAGCTGTTTGCACAAGGATACTTCTGTCCAGGTCCTCTGTGAATTAAATTTGCTAAAGAATCGTGCATATCTAATATTGACTAAATGCAATTTAAGAATTCCACCCCTTTATTTCATTCTGTATTTGCAGCAACCCTTTAAGGTGGCCACTGTTATTTATTTATTTATTTATTTTCATTTATTTATACTTTTCAGAAGAAACTGAGGCCTGGAGATGTGTGGCATATCCTCCCAGCCATGAAGAGAAAGAGCGCCAGGGATCAAGCATGCAGCTTGACTCCTGGACTGCAGACGTTATTCAGTCCCATGTACTGACACTTCGGCGGGCGGCTCCAATCCACAAATTCCAAAGCCACAGGACCTGTGTGCTTTGCGTCACGCAGGCCTGCAGCCACTGACCCGGTAGCGGCAGTTGTAGGCAAGTTTCGGCCAGGCAGGGGTGGGTGGGTCGGTCTCCCTGACAACAGCCATCCCACACTGCCGCAGATACCACACCCTTCCCGACACCTGAACGGGTGATGTCACTTCCTTGGCCATGGTGGTTGCCCCGGCGACGCGGGCCGAAGGGCGGTGTTGGGTACCCAAGAGACCCGGCAGTGGGAAGTCACTTCCTCTTGGGGACGCTGTTGCCCGGCAACCGACTTCCACCTCCATCTTTTGCCCCGCCCCCTGCTTACTCCGGTGCGGGTTTTCCGAGTCCGCCAGGCCCGGGCCGGGGGAGAGGTCGGTGCGGGAAGCCGGCGGCTAGGTTCTCGGGTTGCGGGGTTCCTGCGCAGCGTGGCCGGGTGGATGCCGGAGGCGCGGGCCCAGGGGGCTGCGGGGAGGAAACGGGTGACGGCCCGGGGTGTGCGCGGGCCTGGTGCGTGCTGGGCCTGAGTGCCGCGCGGGGCGAAGGGACGCGGAAGCCACCTGGCCGGGCGCGGGGCGGTCGCGGACCCCGGTGGGCCTCCAGAGGCCCGCGGGAAAGAACAGCAGTGACTTTAATGCAGCCTGGTGCAGGGACGTCCTTGTGTTTTGCTGGAATTTTCTTGTAAATGTCGCTGCTATTTGTGGTTAAACCTCGTCATCGAATGCAGTTAAATGCATGCAATTTTTCTGTGCAGGGAGAGGTTCTGTAAGTTTCACCCCCACCCCGACAGACCTCTTTGTAGCGTTTTAATATAAGTCATGGGTGATTTTTTTTATAGGAGTGCTATACTTTTTGAATAATGGAGAGGTGAAAAATGATACTTTATTTCTGGCAATATTTAGTACTTTTGCAGTTGTTTATTCATCCTTAAAACAGTTGAAAAATGGTAACTTCCATTTGTATTTTCCCGAAAACAAATTTGTTGAGATAATTTTATATAGTTTTATATATGGCTTTAGAAGAACTCTGTACGTTTTCTGGTAGATATATAGACAAAAGTTCATGAGGGCCTTTTTTTTTTTTTTTAATCTGGTTTGAGGGGGAAAAGGGGCCACTAATTGAAGTAATAAAATGTAAAACCTTTTTTATTTCAGCCACTGTCAAAGGTTGAATAAATTATTCCAATTATTCCTTAGCTATTGTATGAAAGTAGAAAAAAAGGATACACTATGTCTGATGAAGTTTTCGGCACAACTTTGGCATATACAAAGAGTCCAAAAGTTACCAAAAGAACTTCATTTCAGGTAAAATATTTCAAAGCAGTTATTTTTAAAAAGGAATTTGCAATGTTATACAGGCTGATTCTCAGAATGGTCCCATGTAAAATCAGGAGAAAATATTGCCTCTCTTTTGTGGTGTCACAGATGATCTGTCATGTTTGGACTCCCTTATTAAAATCCACTGTGGATCATTACAATTTTGAACTCATCTTGTAGATTTATAATATTAATTATATTCATTTCTGCAGTCTATTTTAAAAAGTACCATTAGGAATTGAGGGTGGGGTTCAGTAGACCGGGTGCTTACCATTCAGGAACCCTCAAATCCTACTCCCCTAAAATGTTCAAGTTGCTAACAGAATTTCAGTTTTCTTTTTTAACAGTTTGATTTTTATGTGCATGTGTGTATCAGCATCGTATGTGCACATGTGTGTTGCCGTCAGAGGTCAAAAGAAAGTAGGATCCTCTGGAGCTGAAGTTAGAGGCAGTTGTGAGCTGCTGGACATTGGTACTGGGTCACAGTACCCACACTTGGGTCCTCTGGAAGAACAGCAAGTGTTCTTAACCACCAAGCCATTTCTCCAGCACCCAAACAGTCAATTTGTAATAAATCTATATAAATATAGTCCCCTCTCATTTAATACACTTTAACTCATATTGAAATTAATTCATCTGAGATTAGAAGTCACTTCCTATTTGACTGCAAACCCTGTTGAAGAGGACTCCAATTTCTATGCTTTGTAATGAGCCTGGTGACTTGGGTGAAAAACACAGAGTAGGCTTGGAGTGAATGCTAGGTGAATGAAACTTTAAATTTAAAAGCAGAATAATCGAGCATTGTTTGTTTAAAGAATTCATTCTAAGTGTGAGGTATCCCTGCTTGAATGAAAATTGATTTTAATGATCTCATTTCAGGATGAGCTGATCAGAGCAATTACAGCCCGATCAGCTAGGCAGAGGAGCTCTGAGTACTCGGATGACTTTGACAGTGATGAGATTGGTATGTAAGAGAATGGAAAAGTTAGCCACTTTCCTGCTTTTTGCTTCCTTGTGTTTACTCCCTAACCTCCTATGTTAACACCTATGAATATACTAGTTTTGTAATACTATATGCATAATGAATTAGAAAGTCACTCTTGATTTTGAAGTTTTATAAGTATCCTTAGTTTGTTTTCTGAATGTGTCCTTGAAAATATAAATAATTACTAATAATTGCAGTAAAATGATGGCGTAGGAGTAAGAGTAAGGTACATTAGAAAGAACAGGTTCCCCTTTAAGGTTGACTTTAAGAACTCCACAGCAACCAGAGCCTATGGGGCTAAGTGTTGTAGCACTTTTATAATGCTTTCTGTATACCAGATTTGTAGGCTCTGAGAGTGGGTTGTTTTTAAAAACAGATCCTTTATATTGCATATATCTACATTTGATTTAGCTTGGGTTCTTTTAAGTAGGTAAAAATATTATACTTTAGGTTTCAAGTACATGTATATAGAATTCTGTACTTGAAAGTAAGTGTTCTGTTTTATAATGGTCACTGAATAAATGTTCTGTCTAAAAATATTCTGAATAGTGGTGAGCTCACTTCTTCATTGTTCAGTTAGTTTTCTTTCTTAGACTTCCATTAGGAGTGTATAATATTTTGAGGTGGATGCTGTGAAGGGACTTTGGAGGCCCGTCTGAATAAGTACACTGCTGTAAGCACTTGATTCATGTTTTGAATAAGCTAATGAAACTGAGATTTTATTTCATAAATGTCAATAAGAATTGCCTAGTTAGGTATTTTCAAGATCTACAGAATAAATTTGTACCAATTTATGGTTGTGTAATTTTTTTCTGTTCCTTTCTTTTCCTTAAGGTAGCTTTGCTTTTTAAAAATGTTAATAGAACCTTAAAAAGTTTAAATATATACTATTGAAAAGACGTTTTCTTTTCCATTTTAGTTTCTTTAGGTGAATTTTCCGATATCTCAACAGATGAAAATCCAGCAAAGAAAAAAATTAATGATTTTCACATATCTGATGATGAGGAAAGGAATTCTCCAAGACTATCTTTTTTGAAAACAAAGAAAACAAACAATCTCATAACCAAAGATGAGGCAGAATTTGCCATCAAGAGTAGAGAAGTGTCACCTGATGACTGTGAAGATACAGTTGGAAATTCCTTTTCCCAGTCTCAAAATGATGATCAGGAAGTTGAGAAAGAGAAAATTCAAATGAAGCCTAAACCCAGAATTCTTCCCATCAAAAGAAGCACACCTTCAGGTAATTTCATAAGTTACTAAAACTGCATTTCTTGAATATTTTTAAATTCATTTTATTACTTTCTTCATGCATATTTCTTTGTGTTTTACTGTTTTCTTTTTTTATTCATTTTGTTAATTTCTTCATGCATTTCTTTGTGTGTTACTGTTTTTTTTTTCCAATTTTACTTCAAGTCTTTATGTATGCATTGGTTCTACAAGCATTTGCTGAGGTCTTTTTTAATTTTTATTCATTTTATTAATTTCTTTATGCATATTTCTTTGTGTGTTACTGTTTTCTTTTTATATATATTTATTTATATTTTTTTATCAAATCTAGACCCATGTCCCCCCCATCCCCCCACCCCATCAGAGCTCATGCATTCTGCCAAACATGCTTTTCATCTCTTTCTCAGTCTTTCTCAATATTCTCCATGTGGAAGTTGACTGTTTTGAGCAGAAGTTCACTGTTTCAGTCAGTTCTTTGATGTAGTCCTTTCTGTTGTTGTTGTTGTTTCCAATATGCATCACTCCCAACTGCTTTGGACAAAAGCTCAAGGGGCCATGCACAACAAATACTTACAACTAGGTAATTGGCATTAGCATCCACAGATGAGGGATACCATTCGCCGTTTGTTTTTCTGGGACTGTGTTACTTCACTCAGCATGATGTCCTCTAGCTCCAGCCAATTTTCCTACAAACCTCATGATGTCATCTTTCTTTACTGCTGCATAGAACTCCATTGTGTAGATGTACCACATTTTCTCTGTCCACTCATCAGTTGAGAGGCATTTGGGTTCGTTCCAGCTCCTTGCTATTGTGAAGGGAGCTGAAATAAACATGGCCGTGCATGTATCTCTGTGGTGGGGTGAGTCTTGAGGGTACATGCCTAGGAGTGGTATGGCTGGGTCGGGTGGCAAGTTCATTCCAAGTTTTCCAAGTGTTCTCCACACTGCTTTCCATAGTGGCTGCACGAGTTTACATTCCCACCAGCAGTGGATGAGTGTTCCCCTTTCCCCACAACCTCTCCAGCACTTGATCTTGAACACTTCTTAAGGTGTTTCTCAGCCATCCTTA